>PVIH01007547.1:31374-99461 GCA_004025045.1 Sigmodon hispidus
AAAAAAAAAAAAAAAAAAAAAAAAAAAAAAAAAAAAAAAAAAAAAAAAAAAAAAAAAAAAAAAAAAAAAAAAAAAAAAAAAAAAAAAAAAAAAAAAAAAAAAAAAAAAAAAAAAAAAAAAAAAAAAAAAAAAAAAAAAAAAAAAAAAAAAAAAAAAAAAAAAAAAAAAAAAAAAAAAAAAAAAAAAAAAAGATAAAACATAATTATCTGTCCTCAACAACCACTGGGAAGAACAGATCAGGAAGCAATGATTATATAATCCTTTGAATACACCATAACAATAAAAAAGACCAAAAAAATGTTTTTAGTCTAACAGCAAAGATAAACTAGTCAAGCTAATAAAGGACATAGTAGTAATAAGAACTCTAAAGATTTTTTTTAAAAATCACCTTTAGAAAAACATATTTCAAGAGCACAGGTACAACAGTCATGATCAAAAATATTTTGCTTATAAACAGATGATGTACCATGATCAATCCTCTTTGCTAAGTAAAACCTTTCAGTGCTGGGGACTATACTCTCAAAGGTCTGAAGAGTTCACTGAGGTCTGCAGAAGGTTCCATAAGGTCTACTGTGGATTCCCTCAGCCCTCCCAGACCCAACCTTCTGCAGTTTCTTTTCCCTTACCTCTTGTTCAGCTATGCATGCATTAGTCAAGTGATGGGCATTTTTTAGCTTTACTGTAACATTACAAGATTTCTATCTTGTATTGACCCATAGTCTAATGTTGACTGAAACAACTGTTACACAAACTGTCTTCCTGAATTATAGATACTCTACCTGTCTTATCACAAAAGCTATCTGGATATGGACACAAAGAGTTAAACTCTAGTTCCTTTGCTAATAAAAAATCAACAGCAATGTTAAAGTCTCTGTGGTTTAGATTTTCTAAAAAGACAACCCTAATCTATACTAACTAAATCAATGTCAGTATTTTGGAAGAAATATCCAGAGATCATCTACTTGATATTTTAATAAGAAAGTCCAAAAGAAGAAATAATAAGAAAAAACAAACACTTCCTAGTCCTGGAACTCTTTTTTTTTTTTTTTTAAATAAAGCTAATGGAACTTCTATAAAAGCTATTATAGTTTTTGGAGGAAATAAACTAGAATGGGGCAAACTTTACTTCCTTAAAACATTTATATGTTTTGTTTGTTTGGTTGGGTTGTTGGTTTTTTGAGACAGGGCTTCTCTATAGCCTTGGCTGTCCTGAAACTCAATCTGTAGACAAAGTTGACCTTGAACACAGAGATATGCCTGAATTGGCCTCTGTTTCCTGAGTGCTGAGATTACAGGTATGTACCTCCACTGTCTGGCTATATGTTATAGTAATAATAATAATAATAATAATAATAATAGTAGTAGTACTGTCCACCAATAGATAATATTTACTTATGCTATTTAATATTCATTTCTTAAAATATCTAATACAAGAATAAAAAATATATTCTGTAGTTTAAAAATGCTAAACTAATAAAGCAAAGTTACAAGCATTTTTGCTTCAGGTCAAAATTAGGTTTTAAATAAGAACATACAAAATATTAATGTGCGAGTGAAGAGCGTACAGAACAGCATCTCCTAGATTACACTTCTGGAAAAAAACTAGAAGTGATTTAAAGTGGAAAAAAAAAAAACAAAAAACTCAAACCATCAAAACAACCAGCCAGCCATCATAAAGTTAGCATCACAATGCAGATGAACTCTAATCTATAATAATTCTTGGATTTAAAACAACCAGGTCTTTCTTAATACCCAGTCTATCTCCCTAACAAGTGTTCCATATCTTAGTGAAGGGCTCAGGGAAGTCTGGCCAAGACAGGTCCAAATCTCCACACAATATATATATTTAGATAGAGATATAGAGAGGGAGAGAGGGAAGGAGGGAGGGAGGAAGAGAGAGAGCCTTCATATCTCTTACCTCATCTTCTAATCACCTTCATTCTATCAGAGAACAAGTCTCGGATAATCTGTGAAGAGGAAGGAACTAGGAAGAACTATATACTAAGTGAAGAAGAAATAATAGAGACAATTCATAAAGCCAACTGCATTCTGAATTTAAGAACTGCATAAAACCTACTCCAGCAACAAACCAGTAAAGTCTATGAATACATACTACTTGTTCTCCAACTACAGGGCTGGAAAAGATATTCAGTCAATATTCTTATCCAAAGAACAATAATAAAGAAACCTACTCTAGTCTGTTGTTCAGAAATATAAAGTGTACACAGACAGTATATAATTCGCATCTAAGTAAAGAGAAACAGGACAAACAACTATGAGCTAAATGGGGATACGTTACAAAGGTCATGGAATCTCCAACAGACTTACTAGACATAACAGCACACCTGAAAAAGGACCCAGAAGCTTTAAATATATATAATTGTTGTTCTGACATCTGGGAGACTGAGACAGGAAAGTTGAGCTACATAGCAAGACCTTGTCTCAAAAAAAATAAACAAACGTGGTAGGGGTCTAAAGACAGAAGAGGGATCAAGTGAGTAAAAATAAAAATAAAATTGAAATTGCAATACTGATAATACAATCTCTAACTCTTGTATTATAGTGGTTCATTTTAATTATGAGCTTGATTGGAAAAAGAAGCACTGAGGGTGTTAGTAAGGTATTCCACTGAATGTGTCTGTAAGATTTCCAAAGAGAGTTACCTAGCTGCAGGACCCACCCTGAAGATGGGGAGTACCATTTTTATAAACAAAAAAGGAGAAAGGAAAAGGCAGATGTACATGGCCATCCCCTTCCTCTAGCTCTTCAGGATCATGAGCAAAGAAGCCCTCCTGTCATGCCTTCCCCAACACTGCACACTAAGCTAAAAGCCAAAACAAACCTTCTACCCTCAGGTTGCTTCCTTTGGTCACAGCAAAGTAAAAGTAACTAATACAGGAAGAAGGAGCCAAGAAGTAGGGCTCCCAGTACTGTGACAGCCTCTCCACATCATTTATAGTCCTTTAGAACTGGTGTACAGGAGGGATTTGGGAGTGTAACTCAGCTTCTTAAAATGTGGGTCACAAGCACAGATGCAAACATGTTACTAAATGTGGGGGGCATGAAAATACGGCAACAGTAAATATGCAATAGCCAAAGATGCAGCATCAAACATATAATGAATCTGGGGTGTTTCTAGATATGCTCACCCCACTTGCATCACATGACTTCCCTGTAACCTTGATTCTGAACACATGACATGGACACTTCATAATCCAGTTGCCACCATACACCATGCAATGCAATAAACTCTTCTTGAAAAATTCAGCTTCAAGAAGACTGTACGTAATGAGTTGCAATGTTTTTCTTGTACATATGCTTTTCCTTAAATGGAAAAAATAATTCAATTATGAAAACTAAAACCTTCTAATATCTTAATTAGTATGTATTAGTTTATCTTTGTATAATGTTAAAATGTTTGGTTTTTAGAGTTACTATTTAAGGTGCTGACAAGTTTTATTTTAAAAATCATTAAATCAATTCTGGCTTTGGATCATGGCACAATTTTTAAAAAGACTTTAAACATGGCTTGTGTGGGCCAGCTGGCTGTGTCAGCAGGTGAATGCACCTGCCATCAAGCCTGATGACCTACCTGAGTTTGATCCTCAGAACCCACATGGTGGTAAGAGAAACCAACTCCCACAAGTAGTCCTCTGACATCCACATGGGCTCCATATAAGCCCTGAGGCATGTGCATGCTCAGATACACACACATACACACACTAAATAAATAATTAAGGATATGTAAAAAATATAAACATATTTTTGTACATTTTGCTATTTTATGTGAAGCAGTGTTCTCAGCATCGATGATTATAAAATTAAAATGCTAATAAGATATTTTATGTCCTGCAGTATCAAATATTCAGTCAAGATTTCTTTTTTCAAAGTGGCCACAGATTTAATACTTTATGCAAAAATAAAAACATCCATATCATTAGTATGCAAACTTGCTTTTATACTTAATAAATGGTAAGGTTATATGAAAACCAAAAATGTTTTAATTAATTTGATTTATTATAAATATTTGATGTCTATACCGTGTGTGTGTGTGTGTGTGTGTGTGTGTGTGTGTGTGTGTGTGTGTGTGTATTCTATGTATTTGGGCAACAGGGGTCAAAAGTGACAGTTTTAAGTCCTTGGGTGATGTTTTAAAATGCTGTAAATGGAACTTAAGTCATTCTGGTGGGAGTGCAGAGGACCAGAGAGCCAATAAAAATGCAGACAGTGAAGTCACAGTTCACAAGACCTCAGACAGAAATAAAGATTCAGCTGGAAACTGGACTGGAGGACATTCATATAATACTGGCAAAGAATATGGCTGTGTTCTGCCTGTGCCCAGACAACCTGAGCAAAGTTGAATTCAAAAGTAATGGACTAATTTGTTTAGCAGAGGAAAATTCACTATCACAGAGCATTGAGGCTGTGGCATGGCTACTATACACTGCTCTTGCTCAGATTTATGACAAGAGAGAACAGAAAAATAGAAGAAATGTACAGCTTAACAAGAAAAGGAATGTGAACAAGCTTAAAGTTGTACACATGGCAATTAATAAGGAAATTCAGTTTTTACAGAAATAAAGACTCAGCAGTTAAGAGCATGCACTGCTCTTGCAGAGGACCTTGCAGAGTTTAACTCTCAGCATCCACATTAGAAGACTTTCAGCTACCTGTAACTCCAGATCTAAGGGACCCAACACCCTTTTCTGGCCTCACTGAGTACTTACACATATGTGCACTAACATACATACATATAATGAAATTATCTAGAAATACTTTTATTTAAATGGGGGGAATGAGAGATTAAGGCATTTAAAAGAGAAACCACTCACTTTGTAATAGGACAACAGAAAAGGTCCCTTTAGGACCAAAGAGATGGGACAGTAGGCAAAGGCACTTGCTGCCAAGCCTTATAAACTTGAGTTCAGTCTCTGGAACCAACATGGTATAAAGAACCTATTTGTTCTCTGGGCTCCACATCAACAGCATATACAACACACACACACACACACACACACACACACACACACACACACACACACGCATGCATACACACAAAACAAACGTAAATTTTTAAATAATTTTTTAAAAAGAAACATTCCCTTTTAGGACAAGACCTCATCCATTGAAGACTGATCTTGTAAAAAGCAAATTCATTCGAAGAGACTGCACTCAGAATGCTGCTGATTGGGTTTCTTGCTAGAAAATAACTGCCCAGGGAAGGGTCTTCCCAGGTTCAACTGCCAATGCACAGCGAGGCCATGAGAAATAAGATACCAGACTACATTTTGAGCTGGTATTAAAACTTGGCAGAATTGTACAGAAAGTGCTAGTTTCACAGAATTACAGGGTGATGGAGGCTTGTACCAAGGTTCCAGAAAACCATTGAAGCCAGGCACCACGATGTCAGATTCCCTGCAAGGACACCTCTAAGAAGTGACAGCATAAAGTTATAAAGTTAAATTGCAATAGAGACCCCAGGAAGTTGGGAGATGCTAGAACCTGGTATATCTACCAAAAAATGCTGCAGAGAAGAAACAAGGCCAGAACAAAAGAGAGGCTAGGTGTGCTGTGCTGTAGACAACAAGAACTGTAAGGAAATGACTACCCAAGGTTGTTGGAGCCCCTATGATATCAACCACCAAGAACCTTGGATACCAGACATGTAGATACAGGATTTGGCACATGTCCTGTCTGATTTCAGTCTTGCTTCGGCCCTATCTTTCTTTGCTCTGTCCTCATTACTACCTTCAAGAGTGGGAATGTTTATTATGTGCCATTGTAAATGAAAATATATAGCTTGCTTTGTTTGTTTCAAATTTTATTGGATTACAGACTCATAGTTAAGAGATTACCTTGAGTCTCCAAAGAGACCTTAGAATTTTGAACAGTGTTGAAATTGTTCAGCCTCTTGAGGATTTCTGAGGTTGGAATGAATGTATTTTGCATTATGAATCGACCATAAGCCTATAGGGAATGGAGGTAGAATGTTAAAAGACTAAAGAAATGTGTTTGGCAAGTTGACAAGAAGGTAGACTTGTGGTGGTAAATTTCAAGTGCGATGCAATTGAATTAATAAGTACCTAGCTCATTAGTGAGGCATGCCATGCCCTGCAAGGCTTGGGTCCTGACTAGAAACAGTGAGGAAATGAAGAAAGGACATACACACAGACACATGTACAGAAAAGCTGGCGCTGGGTGGGAGTGTACACATTCTGATGGAACAGCAGCTACTACCTCTGCAATCCAGAACCTCAGTGAGTTCATGTATAGCATAAGACAAGGAGTTGGCTGGTTAGGGGGTCTCTGTAGGCAAGCAGTCTCCAGCTATAAACATGGAGAAAAAGCTGTAGTTGCTAGCTCTTGTACATCCTGATTACTTCTCAGTAAACACTAAGACTTTCTGGACCTGAATCACATGGGAAACAGGTTTGCCAGTTTCTCATGGTCATCTCAGAGTCCTAAGACTGTGTCCATTTCAACAATACACATTCATTAAAGACTTCACTCACTCAGGGCTTCCTCCACTCCCTAAAAGGCACACATTCAGGTATGTCTGTCAAGGGTGTTCCCAGAAGCATTTAACTAGATCAAGGGCTAAAAAAAAAGAGAAAAGGGAGAAAGCAGATAAATACTGGAATTTTTTTTGCTTCCTCAGTACTGTGAACTGCCATGAATAAGCTGCATTCCTCAGCTGTGAAGCAAACTAAACCCTTCTGCTTTTAAGTTACCTCTTGCCTGGTATTTAGTCACTGTGACAAGAAAAATACATGCACTAAAAAGCAATAATGAATCAGAAGCAAAAACAGCAATCATGATGTAAATAAAGAATGTAAAGGACTGGAGAGATGGTTCAGTGGCTAAGACCACACAAGTTTGATTCCCAGGACCCATTTCCAACAGCTCACAATGACCTATAAAACTCTAGCTACAGGGGATCTAACGCCTTTGGCTTCTACACATACCTTCGTGCATTCATGGCATACATACAGATACTCACATAAACAAAACTAAATCTAAAAGAAAAAGAGAATTCAAGAATCTCTCATTACAGTACTTTTGTGTGGTTTTATTTTTGTTCGGGTTTGTGTTTTGTTTTTGAGACATCTCACTATATAGCCCTGGGTAGTCTGGAACTCACAGATATCCACCTGCCTCTGCTTTCAGAGTGACTTATTAACCTATCTCTACATCTAGCTAAAGTATATAATTTGTCAGATGATGTAGCTAGTAATGGCCATTGCAAGTTCATAATGATTACATCTAGTACACTATCTCATATACCACCAAATAAAAAACAATTTTACTTTAGATCCTTTTTTACTCATAACCTACATTTTTTCCCTTTAAGAAAACTACCAGAAACAAATGCATTATGTCTCACTATGTATTTAATTCAAACTAACATCATCCTAACTAAAGGATAACTTACAAATATACGTTCAATGTTTTAAACACATGCATATATGCAGGAATGTAGGTGGAAGGGGACCTCAAGCTCATTTGTATATCATTTACAAAAATGTCAGTTAAAATGAAAGACTGATAGGTGAAACTGCTATTATATACACAAACTAGAAAGATGACACTTCATGTAATCAGTGAATATTGTAATAACACTACTGCACACTGAAACAAATCCCTAATTGTGGCAACTTGAAATCGCAAATGTAATTTTAGACTACTGGTATTGTTTGTGGTATTATCATCTTGACATTTGACTGGCACTCTAAATACCTAAAAGTTCAAAATTTATATACTACTTAACAAAAGGGAACATGTTAAGGTATTCTCAAGCAAATATATTAATTTCACATAATACCAATCGTGTAAATAAATTTTTTAAAGGTATTGATAGAAAAAACTTTTATATTAATCCAATACCATGCAAACAGGGAAACTCAGAAGTCACCCTTGCCTCCCTCCTCCTACGTTGGCATCTATATTCAGCCAACCACATGTCTCTAAAACACAATTTCATTTCTCCACTAATTTGTCTTCTTCCCTAGTATTGCTACTATGGCCCAAGTCAATATTCTGTGTCCTAGATCTTCAAGCCTTGGTTGTCCTCCTGTACTAAAGTAATTGGGTTTTTTTTTTTTTTTTTTAAATTCAAAATAATGGTACTCCTTTGCTTGAGTGACTTCCTATAGGCTACTAAGAATGAAAACCAAAATACTTAGCAACAGATCTAAAATCCAGCCTAGAAATGCAAACTTAACCACCGGTAGGCTAAGAATTGATTCATTATATTATATTACTTACTTGACACCTTAAGTGAATGACATAAAATGGAGAGCACAAGCCTGTCAAGAAGGAGCCAGAGGGAGTCAGATTCCAACTGAGTATCAATCATCTGAAAATACACACTTCGGTGTTGTTCTAGCCTCAAATTCTTTTAGAAAAAAAACAGAAATCCAGACTCTCACATGAATCTCCCACTTTGTGCATGCTAGTAACTAATTCAGGCTTCTGTGACCAGGGGGTAGATGGGAACTGTAGAGCCACATCTGCCCGTCTATTCTCTTCAGGCCACACAGCTACACTGTCTACTACATCCGTCACAGGAACACTTCTGGCATCCTTGAGGACCCACCTCAAGCTTTCTTCATGAGGACTCTGAGTGCAGCCTCTTCCTGCCATCACTACCCTTCACTCAGCTTCCATGACTCGGCTTCAGAACTCCTTCTCCCTCAGGGACACCTTCCTATTCTCACTGCTCTCCACCTCTACTTCCTATAAATTCTGATTGTTGAGCCCAATTCTCTAACTCCCAAAACCAAAATCACCTATTAAAGTCCACTAATCTTCCACTTCACACGGAAGGCACTAGATGGGCAGTCTGACAGTATGTAGTGTTAACTAATAATTTAATTATAAAATAATGTAGTTATAAAATGTTCCTTTTGATAGTAAGATTCTAGTGTACTCTTAAAATATTTATCAAACTGTACCTAGCGTTTCAGAAACATAAGATGCTTAAAGCAGAGTCAGAATTATAATATTCCAATTACAATAAGTGATAATAACCTAAGATTTATTGGTAATTGGCTGAATTCTGTCAACTATATTAAGGACTCTGCATGTCATTATCATATTATCTCATTCAGTACAGCTTGTCAAGTAGATGTCACTGTCATACAGAGAAAAACAATTTGAGCTGATTAAAAATTAGCTCAACAATCACACATTTTAGTCATTGAAAAACTGTAAAATGACTATCTACTGAACTTAAACCCCTACTATATTAACTAATGCATTCATAAAGAAGCACTAACCCAACAAGGAGCTCTTAACAACACTAATTAATAGGAAATACGGCCTTGATTTGCCTCCAATAACCTAGTAAAGTTGAGGTTCCTCATTCCTGTCCCTAGTGTACACACACACACACACACACACACACTTCAATTTTTGCCATCTATGATACTACAAACACACAAAATAAGTATGATCTAGGTTACAAATAATTCTATAAAAATACTATCCTTCTGAATTATTCTTAATCAAATTCATATTTTCACATTAATTTGCTATCATTTTAAATGTATACTTAACTTTAAATGTATTTGCTTGCTCAAGGTAAAATTATTCATAATAGACTGTTTTCAAATGAGAGGAAGCAACAACAAAATACTAAACACGGAGAAATATAAATTGTTACTGCTGTGGAAATAGAGATAATCCAGAGGTCCTTCATTACCTGAAATTTGGATACATGAATTCCCGATTCTTTGATTCACTAACCAAGCAATGCAACACATATGTATCATTTACTACCCTGACACTTCCTATCACTAACCACCCCTTAGCTATCAGAACTGTTTCTCAGCCAACCAAACTCAGTAACCAGGTGTTCTCAATAACAATAAATATACATAGATTCATGAGCTATAAAGTTTAAGGATTGTTTTTACAAGACTTAAATTTAAAAATTGTTATTTACAAAACTTAAACAGACCTTTTAAAATTATACAATTTACAAGACTTAAATTTAAGAATTGTTATTTACAAAACTTAAACAGGCCTTTTAAAATTATACATTTTCATTCAAATTTGTATTTTAATTTCAACCAATGGGAATTTGTGTTGATTCTCTAAACAGAAATTCATTAAACTAAAATTAGCACTTTCTAAAAACTTTTACCCATACAAAATATAAGGGAAACTACTTATTAGTACATGACAGTTGACCATAATAACTAATTAACTGACATTAATGCATCAATGCTGCCAAAGACCTGTGATGACAACATTAAATACATTTTTCCCAAATGCTCACCATATCTTATATACATACCATGGGAAATAAGAGTGAACGGAAAAATGGCTTTTATTTTTCCAGCAGGTATTTCCCAAACCAAGTAAGATTTTCTCAGTTACAAAAGCAAAGGGGAAAATTAAAGAAAAAAATCTGAAAGTATCTAAGTTAAAATACTAGAAAAAAAAACCTAACTTAGAGAAAAATTGGATGAAACCATATTAGAAGTACTCCAAAAGGTAAAGGCAAAAGTCAATGAACCACCAAGCAAGTAATTATTAACTGCACTAACAAATGGAGAAAGCCCTCATTACAATAGTGTATTGTCCCAAATGTTTAACTTAGGCTCACACTTGAACCTAGGCTTTTCAAAATCCTCACACTCAAGTTTAAACCAGTATTGGGTGGTCTCATCACAAATACATAATTCTTCCTCACATATCCTAGGACTAGTTTATGAGAGAAGATACGTTGGGAAAAAAGTGAGTTGCCAATCTCTTTTTAGGTAAAAATATATAAATGACTTAAAGGCTACAAGCATAGCTTCCATTTCATCTTGACTATACTTCCCAAGTGCTCAGTTCAGATTAACTAACCCAATTATAGTAGTTAGAGATATACACACCCCACGACTTGCTTTAAAACAAAAAGATCAGAGCACAAGCCAGGGGCTGGAACTTGTTTGGGTGAGCAAAGTCTAGCAGCTGTCAAGATTCAGTGACTTCACAGGGTGGCTGTGGGAACTGAAGGGAACACGCTCTCAATGTGTGCACGCTGAATCCCCACACCTCCACTCCTAGCTGTCCACGAGTCTGAACCCTAAGGAACTCTAGCAGTCCTTCCAAGCTATGGTTCCATTCAGCTAGCTCTGAGCCAGCAATGTTTAACACTGAATTTTACCGAGGAGTGGGGGTGGGAGAAAAGGAAAAAACGAACGAGGTGACCTGTCCTTTGCTCTATCAAGAAAGCCTAAATTTGAGAGTACCAGAATTTGAAAGACAAACGAACCTGTGTCTGTGTTCGTCGGGTCCATGGATCAGGAAGACTCCGGGGTTTTTTGCCCCTTTGCCGGCATCTACGTGAGGAATTAACACATCTTCTAAGCCCAGATCAAAGCGTTTGTGTTTTGAAGAGTCTGGAAGGAAGAAGAATGCCCCAAAACACAGGGTGATGAAGGCACTAAGAATAAGGAGAAGGATAAACTTCTCGGAGAGTCTCAAGGTAGCCCTGTGGTGTGGGAAGGAGGGCGGCCCCAGGTTCAGAGGTGGTATCCTACGACCAGACAGGGGCAGCAGCGCTGGGGTAGTCATCGTTTAGGCTCTTGGACGGAATACTTTATAAAGTTCTCATCTTATACCAAACGTACAACACATCGAACCGTTTTTCAAAACCTTGGCAAATATAGATAAACTCAATTTCCCTCCCCTCAAAGGATTGTTGTGCTTTTTTTTAGGAGGCCACCTCTTTCACGCTCTCCGATTACATCCAGAAGCCCGGGTGACCTCCCAAGCGATCGCAGCTTTCTGTCCGGTAAGATCTTCTCGCCATTTGGCTCTCAATGCCTCACCGGGTGACCGCGAGTCTCCTCTTCATTCCGGGGAGTGGATCGGGCGAGCCACACTGCAGAAAAGCTGCAAGGTGGGTACAGCCATGCCCGCGCCCCGGCGCGATGCTCAGAGGCGGCCGCCCGCCCCCGTGGGCGCCCGGCGAGACGCTGAGTTGCAGCAGCAGGTCGGTTCACTTGATCTGGCCCGGAGCCTCCGCTCTAGCGCTCCCCAACCTCCCTCCGCGGTTTCCGGGCGGAGCAGCGAGCTTCAGCCGCGGCCGCGAAGCCGACGGCGTCCCGAACACCTCGGCGCCCGCGCCGCCGCGCGCTCTGTCAGGAGCGGAACTTCCTCCTCTGCCGAGCGGCCGCCCCCGCCCGGCTCCTCCTCCTCCTCCTCAGCGAGCCCCGCCGCCCGCTTCCCGACCAAGCCCAGCCGAGGATGCCGAGTCCCCGCGCCTCGGCGGCGTGCGGGGTAACCGGGCCGCGGACCTCGGACCGACAGCCCGGCGCCGGCTCATTCCTCGCACCGCCTAAGAGAGGCGGGCAAGCGGGCGAGCAGCCGCGCCTCGGGCGGGCTCAGGGCGGCTCCGGCTCGCTCCGGCTGGGCCCAGCCTTGGGTGGCTCGCAGGCTGGCTTGGCGGCGGCGCGGGCCAGCGGCCCGGGGCTGGTCCCTGGCCTCTGGAGGCCTGAGGAACGCGGAGCCGCTGCGGGGCCGACACCGGTTGTTGGGTTGAGCGGAGCGGCTGCGGGGGGCGCGGGCCGGCCTGCCGCCCAGACTCGCGAGTGGGCGTCCCCGGGCGGCAGAGTGTGAGGTGCGCGCGCACGCTCCCGGTCGGTCGCCGCGCCCCTCCCCCGCCCGCCTGGCCGCTCGGGCCTGGCTGCTGCTCCTGCTGCGGGGAGCCCCGGGCCCCCGGAAAGCCCTGCGGCCAGATGACGGGCACCGAGCACCCAGGTCGGAAAAGTGGCACTGGAATCTTGGAAGAAGCTGGAATTTGACGGATTCCAGGGGCCGAGGCTGGCGCCTCCTCGGTACCATAGACTAGGGCCCGGGGTTCAACTGCAGTCTCAAACTTGCACGCGTTCTTGGGCACGCGAGGCTGGATGAAGGAGGTGGCAGCAGCCACGTGCCGGTTCCGTGTTAAAATGGCAGCCTTGCTCTTTCAACTGGGTCCCTTTCTAAGGGATCCGGCTACCTGCGTAGGACGGGAGTCTCCTTAGGATTCAGTCCCTAGGACACAGTCTGTAGTCATCTTCACCCTCCCCCAAAAGATAATGGAGATGAGCAGGTGTTAAAACCCAAAAAGACAATATTGTTGAAATCGAGGCTTAAAAACAATCTGAGTCAGTTCTGTTATTTATGAAGAAGAGTCAGGTTGTGATTAAGTATAAATGAGTTTTTTAGGAATGCATATGTATTCTTGCATCTAATTGCTTTCAGCTTAGTCTTTTTTTATTTTAGTATTTACTTTTTGTTCCTTGTACATACCCTCACTGATGGCTGGTAATTGGCGACGAGGCTCATAAATGGCAGAGGTGGGAAGTCAGCCTGAGAAATCAAGCAAAGAAAGCTTCATGTTCCTTGGCAGGATTCAGAACTATACATTTCAGTAGAAATTTCTAGAGGCCCTACATACCTAACTTCCTACCACAGGACAAAAGAAGTCATTGCTTTATAAAACAAAGCAAGCACAGGACATAAAAACGTTAAGGGCCATCGCTCAGGATACTGGTTCCAAAGTGAATGAGATTTGTGTGGGACACTTGTGAATGAATGTAAGAAATTCCTGCCTTCAGAATGTGCGTTTATACAATGTGTTGGTTTCATAGACCTCTAATGTTGAGACTTTGTGAGCCAGAGGAAAAGGAACACTGCTTTCTACTGTTGAGGTCATTCTATTCCATGAGAGGTTCAAGGGAAATAAATACCGACCTCTGAACAAAATAGCAAGTTGTATAAATCTTGAAAAGTAAATATTACCTAACTTGACACCAAACTGTTAGCCACAAGAAATAGCAATCTTAGGAAATCTCCCATAACCTATTCTACAGATGTGACTTTGCAATTCCGATCTAATCGCTGGTGAAGTCAAATATGCCCGGTCCTCTTCTTGCCTTTTCCTTTTTTTTTTTTTTTTTTTTTTTATCTCCATAAGACAAAAGTGTGAATTTTACAGATTTTTGCAGCTATGCAGACACAGTGAGCTATTTTTTTATACTCCTACACCAGCCTTTAAACCATGACCAATTCTCTTCCCCCTTCCCCCTCACTCCACCTCCTCCTCTCCCATCTCCCCCTGCTCCTCCACCTCCCCTTCCATCTCATTTCACTTCTAAAAACAAGACAATTGAAAGAATCAGTACTGTTTTGTAAAAAATATGTTGCAAGTTTATTATGATTACAAGTATATAAGAATATGCATATAAATACAATAAAACAGAATATTTAGAAAAGATTATAGCTCTTAAGACATTGGCATTATGTGTAATTTTCCCCATGTGTTCTCTTCGTATTGCATTTATAATTAATTAAATTAAAAATTTATAAAGAATGGTACTTGAGAAAGTTAAGGTCAGATTTCAGGACATGGAGTCAGTCATATCAAGGTGAACACAGACTGATCCATCTGAGGGCAGTCCACAGAAAGCAGAGGATGTGACCTGGGGTTTGTGTGAGTACATAACAAAGAGGAATTTCATTCCAGATGCCTAAAGAGGATATTTCATTTTCAAAGCATAGCCAGGCTTTGATCAAAGGTGTAGACAAGGTTCCGAAGTGGCAGATAAAATGGTAATTTCTCTTTACAAATCTATATAAGTTAATTTCTATTTCAGGAGATTAGAATTATTAAATTTTAACAAAATAAAATTTATTCCTACAGATTTCAGACTGATAGAACTATTTCTGGGATCTACTCATGTCTTACAACATTGAAGCTCATTGTGTTTTTCAACATTATATTGGTGCTTCCATTGTTAAAAATAAATAAATAAATAAATAAAATAAGAAATTTTGAATCCAGGCTTCCTAGATCAAGTATCGTCATCTAGCCCCATTCTAAATGAAACTGGGTGGGGAATAGTGCAAAAAGATGGGCTTTTATTTACTTGACCTGCTTCTTCCTGATTTCATCTGGTTTCCAACTTGTCCAAGAAAGAATGTCAGATGAGAAATTACCGGGTGTTGGCACTGCATGTGCAGGGAAATAACTAGTCTCTGGCCCTGCTCCTCCACTCCTATTTGCATCTGGAAAGCCTTTTCCTTAAAGGTCCAGTAAGTATGTAGTTTACAGCTATGAAATTTTCAGGTTAGCTGCATGAAATTCAGCAAACCCAAACAAGCCTAGGCCAGCTCTCTGGACCTAAGGCTGTATCGCTTACTTGCTTGTAAAAGATGAATCTGTTGAGCTACTGTGTGACACATCGACCAAGTCCTAAGACTAGAGCAATAGGAATCCTTAATGAGCTTGCAGATGTCGGGGAGAGTAGGCCGACAGTGACCACACAAGACAGTGGGCGAGAGGAAAGCTCTTGGAATAAAGGACCAGCTTCTTAGGAGAACTTGGTGCCTCAGTGAGGAGAGGTGCAGGGAATGAGTCTAGTGTCACCTGAGCTGAGCCTCCAGTTAACTAGTCTGTTCCAGCCTAATAGCAGAACATGCATGTGACCACAGCACTCTTCCAATCGTTTGCCTGGCTCTGATCTCCCCATATCCTTGAGCTTAGACAGTTACAATGGTAAGGTGATGCTGCCTTCACTGCAGGGAAAGTTGGCTCAAAATGACTAGTGCATATTATGAGCATCTTTCTATAATCAAAAGACTTAGATGATGTCCTTGCTTTCACAGGCTATATTCTGTGGTTTTAGGTCAATGGTTTTTCTCTTTGGATCAGTTGATAAAAAGGAAGTATTCAGGCAAATACCAGGTGCCGTGGATTATGAACAGAGTACTGAACCAGTAGCTATAATACACATATTCCAATCCAACCTCCTCTTTTACTGAACTTGCTTATTTATAAAACCATAGTAAGTGTTGCCTGTTATTAGAACTGTTTATGGTCCAGTTAATTCTTGTTTTAAAGCTCTTGTTTGTATGGATTAAGTAAGTTACTGTTTATAAAGCCTGTGATCTTGGAAAATGACTCTGTAGTGTCAAAGATTCTCAGCATGCATGTAAAACTCCCAGGCATAGAAGCATGATGCTGTAACCCCAGCACTAAGAGCAAGTGGAGATAGGGATCCTGGGGGCTTGCTAACTAGCCAGTCTAGCATGAATAGCAAGCTCCAAGTTCAGTGAAAAGCCCCTTCTTAAAAACTAAGGAGAAGAGAACTAGAGAAAGGTACCCAATGTCAACTCCTGAGATACAGGGATACATACATCACACTCATTAAACAATATATATGCTGAGCAGTGGTGGCCCAGCACTGAGAAGGCAGAGGCCAGGCTGGTCTACAAAGTGAGTTCTAGAAAAGCCAGAAAAAACTACATGCATATATATCCATGTGAAGGCAAATCATTCATACACATAAAATAATTTTTAAAAATTTAAAACAAAAATAATAAAAATAACTCATTAGCTCAATACAAAATAAGTTTCCCATTTATGTGACCTAGAGACAGAGGTATCCCAGACCGACTAGTTAACTGTTCTTTCCCTAGTCTTAGTCTGTGAGTCTCAGTTGGGATGACACGAAAGAAGCCAAGATGAAAGTACCAGAGACACTGGAAGTGAAAGCCTGCACATGCCCCCTCTCGAGTCCTCAAATCTGCCAGAAAGCCAGGGTGCCTAGAGTGCCTACAAGTGCATAGAAATTCATGTCCTTGTCCCATCCAGCAAGTTTCTGTGAGGCCATGGCCCGGATAGGCTAAGGTACAATTCACACAGACTGTGATTCCTCCAACTGATACTGGTTGTATCACACAAAATCCAAGCATTAGTTTGTACTGAGAAGTCAAAAGAAAGCCTGAATAAGTGTACATCATATCAAGGTCAAAGTCTGTGCAAGCAGGGCAATGTCCAAAGCTCGGAGGGTAACACCAGGGCTCACAGAAGACCCTAAGAAGTCACAAGAGTCCTACAATATGGAATGAGGATCTGCAGGCAGTCAACAGAATCAGCTGTTCTCCATAGTAAAGCCAAAGGAACAGGACAAAGCCCTCAGATGTCCACATGTCACCACAGTTTACCTTAGATGCTGGAAGTAGATCTGTTAAGTAAGATTTAGTCTTAGCTCTCTGGGCTCCCTGTCGGTCTTCCTGTTCTTTCCTTTTGGAATGATGATGTTTTACGTTGTGTCTTTATACCCTGAAATGGTATAGCTTGTTTTGAGTTTTATAAAGGTTCATGGCTGCATTTGCCTTGAAATGTTGGAGTTGATCTTATGAGTGATTATGTACCAGTTAAAATATCAGGGACTCTTAAAAAGAGCAGATTGAATTTTGCACTGGGATATGGGGATAGGCTTTGGGGGTCTGGACCATCCTCCGAAAGCTCGCATGTTATGAGCACACCAGCTCATAACACTTATTTTAAAAGGTAATGGAAACAGATGAGAGCCTAGTGAGAGATCTTCTGATGGTTACAGGTATGCCCTTAAAGACATCCGGGGACTTAACTCTTCCTCTTCTTCAGTGCTGTTCCCTGGCCACGAGGAGAGCAATTTTGCTTCACCTTATGTCCCCTGCCATTGTCATCTGCACCCCTGCCAGAGGACTAAAGACAATGGGTTTGTGGGATTGTAAACCAGGACCTCAAACCACAATCCATAATAAACATTTCTCCTGCTAACTTGATCAACTCAAGCATTTGTTACAGTGACAGGAAGCTACTAATGTAATTACACAAGCATTGTAATTTATTTTTCTCTCAGAATTAGTTTCTGTGGCTTCTGATCAAGTACTGAGCAATGCCTAGCATGTCTTAATATGGAAGAACTATGGCTGCCACTAGGATGCAAAACTTTATTCACTTTAGAAATATAAGGTATTAGGAGCCAAAAGTAATCTATTCTTTCTGGAACCAAACAGGCTTGTACCAGGGAAGTAAGCAGGGTGGACAGAAGAGAACAGCTGTCTCCTTAGGCAGCCAGGGAAAGAAGATGTGAGTTGAATGGGCTGCACAGAAGTGACAACGGAGAGCTATTGAATTGAGCAGCCTCTACAGACACCTTCAAAATGGGATGTTCATATCCATATTTATAAAGATGTATCTAGTGCCAAAAGAGGTTAAACGATCTTTATAAATCCTAATGTTAAAGTTACTTTGCATCTACCCTGGGCAGCTAGCTTGAGAATATATTTTGTTGATTTATGTATTCCAGTGCTATACTGTGTTGTAGGCATCAAAGATGACTAAAAATATGTGAGGTAGCCTAAATAGGACAAAGAAGGTAGCTCTGATGCTGCAGAAACTCAGGCCTAATTTGCTATTCACGTTTACCTGTTTTTTTTCTTTTGAAAATATGTTCCCTGCCTTTAATTTTGTCATATACAGTATTATTAAAAATGAGAAACCTCATTTAAAAATTGCAAACTTCATAGGGTCGTCCTGAGGGTTAAATAGATAAGTATGACGTTTCCTCTATGGTCAGGATGTAGTACACATTAATGAGTACTTTAACCTGGGCATCAGAATAATAAATAGGAGTTCCTGGGACAAATGAGGCGGGAAAGCCTTGGAAAGCCTTGGAGGATGTCATGAGGAGAAAGAGGAGTTTCTGCTGAAGTACCACATTAGGCTTTTTACGCCATACTTTGTGCTCTGATTTTGCTGGATGAGTAAGTGCATATATGACATCATCAGCCCATGGTTCTTAAGCTAATCTAGCCAAAAGGACTCAGCTACTAAGGGTTCATTCATGTCTTTCTCTCCTGCTCCCTGAGATACACAGACAATAATCTCAGATAAGCATGTCTGCTCTGTAGATCCTTTCTCTTCCGTGGCTTTTCTGAGGCCAGATGTTGTAGGGGTCAAGGGTCATAGCTCTTTTGGGTTACAGATCTAGAAATTAGTGGCTTCTTGCTTTATTGTAATAATGGTGAGTTTGTTGTTTGTTTGTTTGATTGCTTATTTGCTTGTTTGTTCTCTCCACCTGACTGACTTCTAGAGCTTGTATTCATCCTAACCTGGTGTTCCAGAGAAGGGAGTGTAGTTTGTTGATCATGTGGAAAGTAAAAGCAGTTCCTTTACTCTAGAGTAGAGCTTAAATGAAAGAAAGAGAGAAAAAAGGGTGAGGTACACACAGAAATATATTTGCTCAAGTTGGTGCATCAAGGTCATATTTTAACCATTCCTTTTCCTACACAAAAATAGCAATGATGGAGGCTAGAGAGGTAGACCAGCAGACCTGGATTCCATTTGAATTACCCACATGACAGTTGACAACTGTCTCTTCCAGAGGAATCCAGTGCCCCACTCTGGCTTCCAAGGGCACTATATGCACAAGTGCATATACATACATGCAGGCAAATCACCCATACTCTTAAAAATAAAGAAAAGTAATAAGGCTAAAAAATAGAACGAGAAAACCAAAAGGACATTATCAGGCTCAGAAACAAAGTAAACAAACATATCAGGAAACAGAAATGGAAGTTAAACAGTAACACTTGGCTGTCTACAGCCAGGATCCCACTGGGGTCTGGGCCCCAAAGCCAAGATTTCTGTCCCCTGTAGAGAGGCAGAAACCAAACAGACTTCAGAGTAGAGAGGAGAGGAGCCAGACTGAGTGTGTGAGCCAATGGAAGGCGACTGAAAATGTCACAATTACCCCGTACTAGTGAAGCAGGAGGATAAAACCTGCCTTCGACCCACAAACCAAGCCTCACAGCTGGTTTTGTGGTGTCCCTCATAGCACTGGGTAAAGTGGGAACATCAATAGCAATAGAACTGAGGCCTGGGAGGCAAATAAAGGCAAAAATTATTAACTTTGAAGGAGGAAGTACAACTGGAAAAGAAAAAAATATGCTAACACAAGCCAGAAACAAAAGCAATAAAAATGTCCTCTTCAAACCCTTCAAACCTTAACTGTTAGGTTATAAATACGTAAGAATGTCTAACACCAAGAAAGCTATCTAACAAATACTCAGAGCACAAGTGTCCTCCTGATGAAATAACTCTACAGGTCTCTTGCTGCAGCAAGGCGAGTGGGAGCACCTGGAGCGCGAGCTCGGAACGAGACTCCACGGGTTGTAAGAAAATGGCAGACAAGCCAGACATGGGGGAAATCGCCAGCTTCGATAAGGCCAAGCTGAAGAAAACCGAGACGCAGGAGAAGAACACCCTGCCGACCAAAGAGACCATTGAACAGGAAAAGAGGAGTGAAATTTCCTAAAAGCCTAGACTGGAGGATTTCCCCACCCCACCCCACCCCGTCATCTCCGAGATCCCCTCGTGATGTGGAGGAAGAGCCACCTGCAAGATGGACGCGAGCCACAAGCTGCACTGTGAACCCGGGCACTCTGCGCCGATGCCACCGGCCCGCGGGGTCTCTGAAGGGGGGCCCCACTAATCGGACTGCCAAATTTCACCGGTTTGCCCTGGGATATTATAGAAAAATATTTGTATGATTGATGAAAATAAAACACACCTCGTGGCACAAAAAAAAAAAAAAAAAAAAAGAAAAGAAATAACTCTACAAACTGGAAGAGATCTTTAAAGATTTTTTTTTTTTTTTTTTTTTTTTTTTAAGACGGGATCTCAGCTGTCAGCAGTGGTACACACCTTTAATCTCAGGAAGCAGATAGGCAGAGCTCTGTGAGTTTGAGGCTAGCCTGGCCTACAGAGCTAGTTCCAGGACACCCAAGGCCACTCAGAGACACCTTGTCTCAAAACTGTAAAAGAGAGGGTGTCTTACTAAGAACCTTGGGGCCTAGAACTCAACATGTAGACCAAGCTGGTGTTGATCTTGTAAGGACCTTCCTGTTTCTCACTTCCGAGTTCTGAAATTAAAGGAATGCACCACCACACTTGGCATGATTTACTTATTTTTTAAAAGATCTTTAAATTTAATTTTAAATTATGTGCTTTATGTGGATGTGTATAGATGATACAGGTGTTCCAAAAGCTAATCTTTATTTATTTTTCAAATGTATATGTATGTGTGCATGCACATGTGTGTGTATGTAAGTATGGATATCTTTAGAGGCCAAATGAGGGCATTAGATTCTCTGGAGTTGAAATCACAGGTAGTTGTGAGCTACCTAATGTGGGTTTTGGGAACTGAACACAGGTCTTCAAGAACAATTAAGTGCTCTTAAGCACTGAGACATCTCTCTGGCCCCAGACAAAGATCTTTAAAATGAAGTACATTTGCTTTTTCAAGTTAATAAAGGTACAACATCCCTTTTAAAAAGCAAGAAATTATGGAAAGCACTAATAAAAAAAACAGGCAAAAATGAAAAAGAACTAACAGAAATCTTACAAAATAAAAGTATGCTTATTAAAGTGGGGAAAAATTCTCTGGAGCTACCAGGAAAAGGTTAGGAAAGGAAAAGGATTACATCAATGGGACACACCAGAAACTCACCCAGAAGAGAGTCAAGAAAAATAAGGAGCCTGAAAATTAGATGGAAAGTTTCAGATCCATGGAGCTAGCTAACATTGAGTCCCTGACTTACATTTAATAGGAATTCCAATAAGAAAAATAGCCAAGAAGAATAGAAAAGCCAGTGGGGGGGGGGCAGGGTGCTCAAAGTTTTCTAATGAAAACATCATAAGTCTATAAAAAGATTTACTACAAGATTGTGAAGTCACAGGTCAAGAAGATGAAGAGCAAAGATAAGTTACTAAAGGGGAATACTGGTTATCTGCAGAGGAACTATAGCTAGATTCTCAAAGGCAATTGAATATGCTAGAAGTGCTGTATGAAAACTATTAACAAAGGTTTCCAGGTAAATGGTCATTTAAAGAAGGAAGTGAAACAGTCACTTTCATTTATAAAAACTAAGAGAGTTTACAGATCATGGTTCTATACCAAAGAACTGTTAAAACAAAGCCAACCAACCAAAAACAAAACAAAACAAAATATGGAGAAAGTCTAAGAGAGAAGAGATACTGATGAGGGAAGGAATTCATAAAATATAAAGTAGGGTTAAATGATTCCTACCTTTGTTGTTTTTGTCCTTTTTAAAAACACGGAAATATTAGGCATGGTAGAACACACCAATTAATCCCAGTACTCGGATGGCCAAATCTAACCTGACTCAAATATTAATCAAAACAAAAAAGGCAAGGAAATAAATGCATGAGTGCAAATGTAAAATGGATACTTGAAGAGCTCTAAGACATTTATTATGTTTGGGAAAGGCAGGAACAATGACTTTCTCTGATGTCTATTTTTCCATTGAGAGGAGGTATCACTTTGTAGTCCAAACAAATCTCTCACTCCTGGGCTCAGGTGATCCTCCTGCTTCGGCCTCCCAGATGCCTAGGCTACAATGCCACTAGTCTGATCAATGTATATTCTGGATGTTTTATATCAGTGAAAATCCAGGGCTTCTCAATCATCAGAGAGACTGTGTAGCAAAGATTTGAAGAGAGTTAATATAGAAAACTAATAATTCAGCGGGAAGCAAACCAAATATAATATAGCCACAAAAGCACAAAATAGAATTAAATCCAAATAGATAGTAGTGAGTATAATAAACATAATGAAATTACTTTTTTATAAAGACATCACATTGGTTTAAACAAAAAATAAATAAAAGTAATATTTAAGAAGGTGATGTTAGCATGAGACATACAAAGTAAACTACAGAAGGTGATATAACAAGATATATATGTATTAAAACTAACAAAAAAGACATCTGATGAAGCTATAAATATCAGACAATAACCCTTTAAGTCAAATATGTAGTATAATAATAAAAATCTTTACCAAGAAGCCTAATATACCCAACAACGTGACTTTCAATTATAGAAAGAAGAATGGGCAAACTTGCAAAGAGAAATTGACAAGCTCACCATATGGCTGGGCATTTTTAACAATCAGAAACAGCTAAATCAAGCAGATAGAAAAACAAGTAATAGGGACTGAATTATGAAGGGCCTTGAGGGAGGCCGCATTAAAGTCGGAAGGCTTTATTCTGAAAGCACCAGGCAGGCATTAAAAAGTTCTAAGCAGAGTTGTGATTAGGTCAGATATCCATTTTTAGAAGGGTCACTCTGACTATAAAATGGGGAATGAACTTGGGGTGGTTTTAGACAGAGAGCAGCTGGAAAACTCTGCCATCTAACAGAAAGATCCTGATGGCCTGAATGATGGAAGAATCCTTTGCAAAAATGAACAGCTTTTAAGGAAGCACACAGGTAGCATGGCTGGCAGGGCAAGGAGAGCATCCATAACCTTGCAGAGACATCTTGTTGCATGGCAGTAAGAGAGGAAAGCAGAGCTCTTGCACAGTTGAAGATTTCGAGGGTTGGGGTGAGAGAGTGGATGCTGTTTCCTTGCTTTCTGGTTATGGGGCTTAAAACTTTCCTCCCCTCAATTTTGACATTCAAATTGTTCATTGAAAAGTTAAGTTATGTTCAATATATACAAAATAAGTACATTAATTTTTAAAAATCTATGTAATAGCACTTTTTTTGTGTGGTGCTGGGGACTGAACTTAGAGTCTCATGCATGCTGACCAAGTGCTCTACCAACTAGCCTAAGACTTCCGCCCTCAAAAGTCAGGTGGAGAGAAGTCATACTGTGACAAGGCAAGGAAATGGATTGTGTAACTTAATCATCATTTTTTTATATAATAACCATGCATGATGGGCCTTCAGGAATATCTAGATGCTTAACTACTGAAGCAATAAAGCAATCCTGAGTTTAAAACAGGTAAATTGGATCTAGAAAATGACTCAGCCACTAAGAGTACTTACAGCTCTTGCAGAGGATTTGGGATCTGTTCCCTGCACTTACATGGAACAGATCACAACTGCCTGTAACTTGAGTTCCAGGAAATGTGGCATCCTCTTCTGGCCTCCACGTGGTACACATAAACTCACTCTGGCACACATACACATAGACAAAATAAATATTTAAAAAAATAAACAGGAAAACCCAAGGCTGGGGTTGTAATTGATCAATAGAGTACATATGTTAGGGCCTGAGGTTAGCTCCCAGCATCAAAGGAAAAGAAAAGATAAACGCAATCAAACTTGCCCAGTTTACCATGAATTCTCAGGCATCATTTCATGGTGCATAAATCCCTTTCTTTTTACAGGTTGTTATTAATTACTTTAAACTAATGTTTGCATTTACAAGTGGTTAATTATCCTTCAGAGAACAATGATTTTGCAATGGTTGGGATGGAAAGGGGGATGGGGATGAACACATATTATACATCCAAACTCAGGTATAAAATGCTGGACATTAGGAGCTATTATTCCAAAGGCATTTAACTTGGCAGTTTCAAGCATGAAAAAGGCTTAAAGGATTTACAGATTTCCAATTAAGAATTGTAAGGTTTTGTATTTACTTTATAGTAATTCCCAAATGCAAATGAGGTGTAGATTTTTAACATTCTAAATGTACTATGCAATTTCAGCCTAATCTACTAAAAATGTGAATAAAGTTTGAGTCTGTAACGAGTGCTCAAATATGCATGAGACCTTTTGCAACCACAGAAGGAAATTTTCCTGCGAGTCTGCAGACTGGAAAGTTTCTGGATAGTAATAGAGTCATAATGAGGTTGTACGTGACTAGTGGCATTGTTTATTATTGTTCTATTTTGTCTGTTTGTAAGACAGGGTCACTATGCAATTCTGGCTGTCCTATACTTACTATGTAAAACAGGCATGAACTCATGTGCTAGGATCATAGGCATATATCACCATGCTAAGCTTAATGTTATCTCTTAAATGATGACAAGGATGTGTTCTGAGAAAAAAATAATAGCCAGAATTTTTTAATTAACACTTACTTGAAGCCTAATATTACATTAACTTTCTCTCATGGAGTCTGTTGTATAAGACACTGTCAACTTCATAAAAAGCATGTAATTTTTTAAATTGCCACACTTTATCAGTGCAAGCAAAACAGCAAACTGGGCTCATCTCCTTTAAGGTCAGAGTCTTTGTATATAGCCAGTCACGATATGGTGTTCCCCAATCTGAAGCATGATGGGTTATTAGCCACAGTATAGAACTCTTACTCTTGAGAAGAGATGCTGAAAACATAGAGCCCTGCCATCAAAATGCTTCTGTTTATCTATAATATAATGGATGTTGCAAAATGGATGTTTTGTTTTTTTCCTCCAAATTATCTTAATGTACTGATTTCAAACAGCATGGGGGGGCAAGACTATCAGAATAAAATTATATTTCTCGGTTATCAAAAATCTTAATAAAGTTAGTTTTTGTATTTGTGATGGGTGAAGTTTCCTTGTAACTTTTGTGTTTCCTGGTAAAGTATGTCAAGAAGGAAGAGAGCGGGAAGGAGAGACGGACAGATCAACAGACAGACAGACGAACCAATACATGAGCACATGTGAACACTTCTTAGGATTGACACATGCTACCTGCAAGACTCCCCAAGCTTAAAGATACACTTAGCATCCAACAGGAAACCAGATGAACCGCCTCACTTCCATAGCAGCAGTCTCATCATTGTAAAAACATAGGAACCAGAAAATAGGAAAGAGTCTTGAGGATTTTCTCTCATTTTTCAGCGAAGTACCCAGTGTCACCACAAGACAATGACTATCTTGTGTCTATGAGTTTGGGGAAAATGAAGGCTTTTCAAATGTCTGGCTATGTTATTAAAGCTATTTTTCTGAATCTTTCTCTCTGTCCTCTCCTACTGGAGATCCCTCCAGGCAGCAGGAGGGGCAGAGGCAGTACCTGAACAGTAGAGTCATATCTCCTAATGGAATGGTAGAAAAATCACTGCAAATGTAAGAGCAGAGCTGGGAACATCAAGGTAACCATTAAAACTCAGGGCTGATTAAATTTAAAAACTGGGAACTGAGGAATGCTTTGAATAGCACATGTAGGGAAATGGCTGGGGGGAGAAAGGACTTGCCTGTACAAGTCTAATGACCAGCATTTGGATCCTCGGCATCCACATAAATACTGAGTATGTGGGTAGCTCTCCTGTAATCCCAGGTTCAGGAGTGGGGAAGAAATGAGAGCCTAACTAGCTAGACTAGATGAATTGACAAGCTCTAGGCTCAGGTCGGGAGAGACCCTGCCTTAGTAAATAAAGTAAATGTTAGTAAATGATCAAGGAAAACACTTTTTTCTCAGCCTCTGGCCTCCATACCCAAGAGCACATGTGTACACACATTAACACTCATACACACACCGTACATGCACCATACATATACAAGAAGAGAATATGTAAGGAAGACAGACCAAAGGATGCAAGTCTGAGAGTTGGTTTTATGTAAGAAACACACGGGGAAATGATATCTAAGTTAGGCCTCTGCTTTCTGTAAAAGATTGCTTGCTTTAGGAGGATTGTGAGTTTGAGACTAGTGTAGATTACACAGTGAGATCCCATCTAAAATACAAAACAAAACCAAGCAAGCACACAAGCACACAAACAAAAGAACCTGAAGGATTTCAACCCTGGAAATAACAAAGCCTGGCAACTACAGACCTTCGAATACTTTTCTAGTGAAATCACAGACTAGGGCGCTGGAAATGTAGCTCAGGGAGTAAAATGCTTGCCCCATGGGCTTGATCCCCATAAAGCTAAGCTTGATGGTTGGCAAATGTAATCCCAGTACTCCAGAGGCAAACATAGAATGATCAGGAGTTCAAGATCGACCTTGGCTGCAAAAGAGTTCAAGTCCAGCCTATAGTACAAGAGAGCCAGTCTCACATAGGGGGTTAGGGTTAGGTTAGGGGGCATTTAAGTCACAAGTTTTTATGGAAGGAAACATTTATAGTCTTTGATTCAACTACCTTAATTTGTTATCATCATCATTGGGGATACTGATACTAGATATTTATTTTTTGTTCTCTGTTAACAAGACACATTAAAGACCACTTATCTGTATATATATTCTCTTATCCTTATATCATATCTTCTTATCCATATATCATATTCACACATAGAGTTTGTCTTATTTTTAAGTCTTGACATTCCAGTCCCTACTCTAAGCCCTTAAATTAAGATCTGGGGTGGAACTTGGTCACACAATGAGCCCTAAAGTGCTTCATTAGAAATACATGACCATCAGTGTCAGCACCACCTGTCTTTGGCTGAGCCTTTCTGGAGGCCTCTAAGGAGAATTTAGCTTTGCTTTCAGGCTTGAGTGAAAAGATCCACCAAGTGCAGGCAAAACTCCATTCCATAATAGCTCAAAAGGATAGAATGGGCACTTTGCTTTTCTACCAATAACAGTCACAAGTTCTAACATCTGGGATGGAGGATAGCACTGGAGGGGCTGCCCATGAGACTGACCATAAATAAAGAGTCCGACAGAGAACAAAGACTTACATTCAATTGACACGAGTTACTTCATGAACATCTCACAGTCTAGTACATCAACTATCAACCATCAAGAGTACCTTCTGGAGACCACTCTGTCCAGCTTTAAATACTAACCTCTGCTGCCCATTCTTTGTGTGAACACACATTTTTAATATATCTGTGCCTCAGTTTCCTCACTGAAAGCCCTAGAAATAGTTGATCCTGCTTTCTAGAGTTATAAGGAACCTCAGTGAGCCTTTGAAACCTGTGTAGCTTAAGGACACAGCCTGAGACAAGTATTAGCTATACAGTGTCAACAGGTATTATTAGGAGAGATTTGTGTCCAGAACACACAACAAAATCTTACACTGATTCCCACATACACCATAAACACACATGCACATACACACACAAACACATACACAAATGTGTATACACACCATTATACCTTATTCTATATGGTCTGACTCAGGCAAGGCTTCAGCTCCTTCAGCTCATGATGGAGACCAAGAAAAAGAAGTAACTATGGAGAGTCTTTAAATTTCATTTCATTTTGAAAACTCTAATCATAGAAATAAACATAATCACTCCAGAGCCCATTATTACTACTTTGTGAAACATCTCGAGAGCCTCAGTGGCATGATACTTCAAGTAAACTCATGCTTGCTCTGACTTACCCAGGCAAAGGAAGTAGCCCCTGCCTGAGGCCCATGATGCTCTGCCCATGCCTTGATTATAACGTACTGAATGCTGCAGTAAACCCCTGAAGAACTTCAGAAGTCCCTTGCTCTTTCTACTCCTAAGCCTTTGCAAGACCCAGCACACACACACACACACACACACACACAACACACACACACACACTCTATATTGTGATACTGAAGTGCAATGGTACATCTACTGTCAGCCTTCCCCAATAAGCCAGCAGGCCTGTAAAAACCAGGAGATGTTCTTACATCGTGTTTTTATTCATCACCATGCCATCAGTGCCTAGCAAAGTGAACAGCACATAGTGGGCCCTCCAGAGAACCTGAAAAGAGAAAAACAGATTATTTCTAGCTACTGATAGTTTAGGAATATACCATTTTAAGCTGTTTAGCTTAGGACAGACTGCACAACTTCTCAAGTCCTTAGCTGAAATAACTTCCTTTTATGTTCTTGAAATGACTAAAAGACAGAGCAGTGAAAAAGGCAGCTGGCAGGATGCCCAGAACCAAGTTAACGTTAGTAGTTAATACACCCTTTAAAAAGCAGCAGAGCCAAGTGCACCCAAGCCTTTCATTTCCCTAATTTTGTCCCTTTCTTGTTTAATAAAAATAGATGTTACAACCATAATTGTCAGTATCAAGACCCCAGAAAACAGGGAAGACAGAAGGAAAGGTCAGAGGATATGGACTGCAATTCTCTGAGGTAGACATGTATTAGTACTGATTCATAAATATTCATTAGACTACTTGTAGAGGCCAGGCAGAGGATAAGCAATGTGTTCATCTGGGAGCTTGCCTTCGCACTTGCTTCTCCATACAGAAGGTAAAGCCTCACAAAACCAACGTTTGCACAACTCAAGTAAAAGATGAATTGTAAAGCTAAGTTTAATATGCCTACCACTTGTCCATTCAAGAAAGTGGTTCAAAGATGCCAGAATCAGCAGTCATGTATGAGGTGGCATTTGGTTTTTGTTACTGTTGCTGTTGGTTTTGGTTTTGGTTTTTAGGGTTTTTGTTTCTTTGATTGTTTTTGTTTTGAGACAGGATTTCTCCAACAGTCTTGGATGGCCTGGAACTCACTTTGTAGACCACGCTTGCCTAGAGCTCACTCACAGAGATCTGCTGCCTCTGACTAGGCTTGCAAAGGCTCAGGGGTAGAAAGCAAGGGACTTCCAAAGCTCTGCAGTGGTTTACTGCAGCATTCAGTACGTTATAATCAAGGCATGGGCAGAGCATCATGGGCCTCAGGCAGGGGCTACTTCCTCTGCCTGGGATAGTCAGAGCAGGCATGAGTTTACTTGAAGTACTGCGGCACTATGGCTTTCAGGATTAAAGACATGGGCCACCATACTGGGCTGTCAAAGGGGCATTTGAAAACCTCATGTCTGTTTGCCTTTACTGATAATAGCTTGTATTTGTTGAGCATTAACTATATGCCAAGCAATTTACTTTGGTTCTCACACATGCTTATTAGAACCTAGTTATTTTCATTTCAGAGATGAGAAGACTTGGGATTGCCATTTAAACATGGAGGGACGAGACATCTCCAATAAATTAGTAGGAAGCCAGACTATCTGACTACATAGCCTGAAATGACATTACACACACACACACACACACACACACACACACACACACACACACACCTGCCCTCCCTTCATCATTCGGCTCTCATTCTGAGTCTGGTTTGTGAGGCTAAGCTCCTCTGGTCCTTAGTTAAGCTACAAATTTCTCTCAGCCTGAGGAATCTGGAGGAGAGGTATTGCTGGGTCATGTGACATCTGGATTGCAGGAAGCAAGCTCTCTGCCTTCCCACAGTGCAGAGAATGCTGTGATTACATGGCAAGATTATGAACGGGAGTGCTCGCCTGTCTTGGTTCATTTAGGCATGCAGGTCCCAGCAAGCCCCCTCACTGAGGAGTATCATCTACTCAGGCAGACCCAAGAGGTTACTAACCAACAAAACTACCTTACGGGGAGAACCAGACCAAGGCAGGCTACGAGGGCACTCATCCCTGTCAGGGAGGGCTACAGGATGTGGATTCCATTTGCTAGTCAGCTGCTGCTTCTGTGGGTTGTACTGTTCTCCAATGGACAGGCAGCCTTTCATCCTTGCCTGGTTGTGAAAGGTGGTCAAATGACATTCTACGTTACAGAAAACTCCAGCAGTCAACTACGCTATCTCAAACAACCCCCTTCTTCCTCAAACCTCATTCAAACATGCTTGAAAGGATATTCTTACCTTTAATGACAAAATTATAATTTATAAAGCCTTATGTATGTTTTAATGATGTTTTGTAAAATCAAGAAAGTGAGGCCTGTTCTCTATATGCCAAGCATTCACCCTCCAGCCTCAGCACCACCATAACCTCAGCTCCTCACTGATAGGAAGATTAAAAAAATAATAATAATGGCCATTTTTTTCCTTCAAAGAACTCTGCAAACCACATTTGGTACCGAGTCTGCATGTGAAATGTTTACTTGTTAAGAAAAGCCACATCTAGCTCTGATTGAACATTTCTTTGGTTCTATTTCCTAGAATGAGCAGGGGGCAACTGCATGCACGACCAGTGCACTTCCCGTTTTTGTGTGTGTGTGTTTTTGTGTTTTTGTCCTGTGTCATGTTTCCCCCCCCCCACTCCCGGTTTTTCCAGCCTGAGGTTAACAGAGGGAAGCATCTGCCTTTCAAGGCAATTGCATCTGTGTGGCAAGTGGTTGGGGGGGTCTGAGGCAGTCAGTCCCCAGTTGGCCTCAGAGTAGTCACTGAAGCAGTGAGCTGTGGCCAAGACCTTTTCCTGATTTAGCTGTTAGTCCACAGAGAAAACCCACACAAGAAAGGACCACAGAAAAGGCACTGGTAACAGATTTTGCTAGGGAAGGGGATGGTGGGAGTGGATGGGGGTGCAGAGGCTGAGGATTTTAATCACATCTCTTCAAAGAATTGCACAGCAGCAAAGTAAGCAAGAAGACAAGTCGAAATTGATATTTCTAAATCTAAGAGACAGGAGATGCATGTCCCCCACCCTCTCTCCTACACGCATGCCCACCTTCCTCCGACACTCAGCTATTTCTGCCCTAGATTTTGCTTTCATTTTGGAGGACTCGTTTCTTATGCCAGGTGTATAAATACAGTTATGAAACACTGCCTGCTCCTCTGGTCCCATAGAGAAGCTACCTTCTGCTAAAAGAAAAGAACACTAGCTTGCTGTGTCTGTTTCCCCTGCAGTTATATTAAAATTGGTTGCTGAATTTTTCTATCCTCTAAATTGTTGAATGCATAAGGTTTGATGATGTTGTTTTATTTTGTTTTGGTTTTCTTTTTTTTTTTTTGAGTCATCATAACAACAAATGTCATTCAGTCAAGATACAGCCTTTAATGGAAGGAAATCCTAACATGCCTTAAGTGATTAAAGATAAGCGAGTATATGGTTTGACCCGGTTTGAAATTCTCCTCTGTCCATGAAGTATAGATAAATCTTTATGGAATGACCTATTAAATGCCTGCTGCTGGGACTGAGCTTTGGGTTTTGTTTCAGCTATAAAATAAGGTCACTCTGCTTTTGGTAAAAACTGATGTAGCTGCTTTGATAATTAAAACTTACAGAGTCGTGACGAGATGACATATTTAAACCTCTAAAAGTTAATGTGAAGTGATAAAATTGCAAAAGGAGAAAGGATAAGGGTCCCCGACTACTGCTCATCAAATTAAATATTAGTCATAGGGTATTTATGTCACTTTTAAGTAAGGAAATCAGAAAGTTTCTTGAAACTTTAAATTCAAGGCATGAACCATGCCCTGGCTAGCTTCATTATGTAAGGCAACCAATAGAAAGAGCACATGTAGGGGTGGGGATCATGGAAGTGAATTTATAACACAAACAGCTAATGTTACCAGTCAAGGAGCCAAGACACAAAGCAAATAAAACTTGGTCCTCAACGTGGGTGTTTTGTTTTGTTTGTGATAAAATCTCCTGTGGCGAAGGATGACCTTGGATTCTTACTCCATCTGCCTCTCCTTCTGAAGGGCCACAGTGAGGGTTTCTATGTACAGACAGTTCAGTTACTCACAAGCCCTAGACCTCCATGAGATAGTTCTCTATGGCTGAAATGAGAAGTTCTGACCTGAGGGTGATAACATCTCAAGAAAGAATACATGCAAATAAAATCAAACAAGTGCTTCAGTGACATAGTTAGTCACCTTGTGTCTACGACTCCTCCCCCCTGAACAGTGAGTGGCAGCGAGTCCTGGTGATAATGTGCTGACAATGATGAAGGGCACATCACAAGCACCAGAACATTCCATTTTTCCTCTTTGTCCCTACTCAGCATCTGCCACCTTCCTCCATCACGCCCATCATTTAGTCTCATTATGCGGTTTCTCATCATATATAATCCTGCTGGCAGGGATGGTACACACTGGCTATACCAGAGACTGGATCAGACTGGTCTGTGAACTGACATTGGTTTTCACAATATATAAACCAGTCTTAAGGTATAGGCTTCAGTCTCTTGTATGTTATGGAGTGATACTCACCTAACCAAGTCTGGGTCAAGCTAGAAACAATCCTACAAAGGATGGGAATTGAAACATTCCCTGGAAGAGGCATAGGGAAGGCTTTTGAGACCCAGGTAGTGAGCAGACATCACATGACTGGGAGAGGTCAAAGTTACAGGGTTCTGAATGACACACTCCTCAGCTGTATAGAAACAGTGCTTGGCTGCTGGGACACTGACCAGGCACACTGCAGAGAGGTTTCCTGGCTCTGTCTATTGCCTGACAGTGATGTAGAGAGCTCTAGGTTTGTTCTGACAAGGGATCACTGTGCTCTGGTGGGCTTCCTAAGACACAGCTCCTTTGGAGGGGTGGCTGCTCCTGGAGGTAACCCTTCATCCATACTTTGGGTGGTAACTCCAACTCACTGCTTTACCAAGATGGGCTTTGATACAACAATTACTTTGCACAGTTGTGAGGTCCCTTTCTAGGGGGAGAAGATATGTGGTACATCTCCTCAAGAAAAATCTCTCACACAATACCTACCACCTACAACCAAGGCATCTTAATGAAATAAGGCCACCTGTGAGGTCTGAGGAGACAGCCAACATCTCCACCCTGGGCAGAACACTACCTTCAACTGAGGTTCATTTTAAATGTCACCTGCATTTATAGGCTGAATGTGCATGAGGCGAGCATGCAACCTTGCCTGTTACTCCTCTGTAACATCTATTTGCTTCAAAGAGTCATGGTGAAGATGTGTGAGTAGACTGTAATACATTATACAAATGCAAAATACTGCTTTTAAAAAATTTGTATTTATTTTTATTTTGTATGTTTGAGTGTTTGGCCAGAATGTATTTCTATGCATCATATGTGTGCAGTGCCCTCAGAGGCCAGAAAAGGGTATCAGATGCCCTGGGGCTTGAGTTATCAAGAGATAATTGTGAACTGTCTTGTGAGTGCTGGGAATTGAACCTGGGTCCTCTGGAAAAGCAGTCAGGACTCTTAATTGCTGAGACATCTCTTCTGCCCTAAAGTATAATTTTAATTGTACATTAACATAGAGAAAATCTTATCAATATGGTTCCCTCCTTTAATCATCAGTGTGCGAATAACAACAACAAAAGACTGAAAAAAAATAAAACTTAGAAAGCTGTATTTGGACTAGTTCTTTAGAGATGTTGTTTTGAATCTTTAAAAGATATAATAGAAGATGGCTTGATGTAGTAGCATACAGCTATAATCCTAATACTAGGAATGCTGAGGCAGGGGAATCATGACTTTGAAGCCAGCCTGGACTATATAAGTGAGTTCAAGGTCAGGTTGGAATACATAGCTGTACTGTCTTAAAAGGGGGGGATATAATATGTTAAACACTATAAAAGTAAAATGTTGAAAGACATTTGTTAGATATAATATTAAAGTGCTTAGGTTTCTTATGCCTCAGTCACAATTATAATCCAGATGGTATGATTTTTAAGGTGACATAACAGTTTTATGTTTGCTAGCATCTGTGTGACTTCTGATGCGATCTGTTTAGACTTTACCTTGAGCTTTATTGCTCTTCTATTTACTTACCCTTCCTCAATCATTAGGCACTATTTTTTGAGGTATAAATGGCAACTACAGAAGCCCCAAGTGGCCTATCTCTGCCTTGCGGTAAACCCGATTATATAGGAGAATTGCTACAGGTACTGAATAGCAATGCTTTGAGTTTGGAATTTTATCACTCTCTCTGGTCACTGAACCCACCAGTTATAAATTACATTTTTTATTACCTCTTAGAAAAACAAATTAAGTGATGGGCAATTCAAAGTCTACATGCAAAACAGCTCTCGGAGAAGTGAAACTCAGCTGGACAAATTCCCACCTTCCCCCGCCAGGGAAAAATAAAGAAGCTAGACTAGCTGACAGGCCAGTCCTCCTGCCGCTTCTGCCAGCTGGGCTCGTCATGCAGTGATCTCATGGGACTCTAGAGAGGTGTGGGCTGGTCCTCCCGTGCCCTCCACTCCCCTCAAAATTAGAGGTCTATGTATTATTGACGGGGCCTATAGCCTTAACCTTTGTACTCTTTGGGGATCTCTCTGCTCTCCCCTTCACGGTGATGGGGTGTCTGATGGAACTGGGATCAGCTGGAGCTGGCAGTATTTCAATGGACTTCTCTAGTTTGTGAGCTGTCTTTGATAACTTTCAAGGGTAGATTCACCCTCCTCGGTTTCTTTTGCTTCACCTCGTATTCCTATGTCTTCTATTCCTATTTTCTTATTGTGTGTGATTTAGAATTAAAATTTGTATTTATTTTTATTTTGTATGTTTGAGTGTTTGGCCAGAATGTATTTCTATGCATCATATGTGTGCAGTGCCCTCAGAGGCCAGAAAAGGGTATCAGATAACCTTCTTTCTCTCATTTCCCATCTTATTTCTACTTCATTTCAGAGCATCACAAGCTGTGTTCCCCACATTTGTGCATATTCCCAAATTCACATCATGGTTTGGGCTATGGGCTGTAAGAAGCAAGATACCCAGACACTGGCAGTAAATTACACAATGAAAGTAATTTCCCTTCCTAATTCTCTTCTAGTCCTTGTCTATCATTTCAAGGAGAAACTTTCCACTTGGTCCTTGTGTAACTATCACTTGCCAATCTTACCCTTTGAAAAGAGAGCAGGCCACAGGCTGAAAGCCTTTGACATGTGTAATTGTATCCAGCTAGCATTGTATAACGTTGTTTTGGTTTTTATTACATAAGAGTGGCTTGTTTTTTTATTGTTACTACCTATTTACAGCATGTGATATTGGTTTTCTTTTTATATTCTTGATACAATGTTTCTTCTTTTAAAAAGCATATGTAAATTTAAAATGTGCATCAGTCTACAGGGAGATGTTAAGTGCAAGGTGTTATTGCTGGATGATGAAAGTTTGAACACTAACAGCCTAGAATCACTTAGTTTTTGGCTGGGGTTTATTTTTCCTCTATAGTATCTAATGCTATTGTTAAGGCATATTTGTTAATAGCATCTAGATCTAGAGAAAAGACATTCTGTTTATGATTCCTCCAACTGAAACTGTACATAAATTGTTTCATGGCTTCTTTTTATTTCTCTCAGCTATAGGGTCTTGACAGCCTTTTCTTCAAATATATACTGATAATGGCTTTCTTAATCTGCTATCTATTGCCATGATAAACAACATGACCAGCAGTAACTTGGAGAGAAAGGGGTTTTTGTCTTACAGTCTGCAGTCCATCATGAAGGAAAGTCAGGCAGGAACTTGAGGGAGAAACTGAGGCAGAGACCTCAGGGGGAATGCTGATTACTGGCTTGCTCTTTATTACCTGTTCGGCTGCTTTCTTATGCAACCTAGGACCACCTGCCAGGGCTTGCACTGCCCACAATGGGCTGGGTCCTTCCACATCAATCCTGATTAATATCAGGAAAATGCCCCCACGGATTTCCCTAGAGGCCAGTCTGATGGAAGCATTTTCTCAGTTGAGGGTACCTCTTTCTAAAGGACTCTAGCTGTATCAGGCCAACAAAACAAACAAAACCTCCCCAAGATCAACTACTGATCTTCCACCTGAAATTCTGGGAGACAGTATTCTATAAAGTAATCTGGTTGAATATTACATCTATTTTTAACACACACACACACACACACACACACACACACACAAACACACACTATTATCATTATTACCGAGACAATATAGCCCACAAGACATCAAGACTTTGACCCATATTTATTATGAATTATTCAAGATGATCTCATTAATCCCAAGTAATGAAATCTTTGCATACCTTTCCCTGAAGGGAAAAGGGTTATGCACTGCAATGCTTTATGCTGTTTCCCACTGAAAACTATTCAGTCCCATTCACACTAAGGATAAATTTATTTCAGGGAATTACTCCCCCCTTGACCTCTTTTTCCTTAGCAATGGAACTCTCTAAGGTTCCCAGGTTTATTCTCCAGGTTTCTAGTGGGGATGTCCTTAGAGGTAGTTGCATTTGCCTCCTTTCCACTCTTGTTTTCTGCAAGTATCAGTCTAGAAAGATTATGGGAAGTCAATGTTCAGATCTCTGTGATTACCAGCCAGCTGTACACAGTATGGAGATAGGTCATAGGGTAGATGGGGCAGGTTCTCATTGATACAGCTTCTCTTTGGTTCTATATTCTCATTTCAAATGCAACTCACTGCCATCCACACTCACCTCTTCCATTCTCTGAGAAAACCCAAGCTTTGTACTCATGGTTCCAAAGTAGGTAAATGGATAACCCCTTATGCTAAGACAACAAAACTCACCCAATTCTTGTGAAACAAGTCTGTCAGGAATAGGTCATGGTGAGATAAAGATGTAATAACTGCTTGCAATCTACATTCCTGCATGGTTAAAACACTATAGCCTTCATGTTCCTTTACATCTCACTCTGGTACCCTCCACTCTCTTCCTGCCTCAAGCCTACTGTTATGACAGGAGCAGGTTGCTACATTGTGGTATCAGAGCTTATCCTTATGGACCATGAATGTAAGGATTCCTGGCATTCCACGTAGCTGAACCAACTCAGCTCAGGTGGGATGCACCTTGTACGGAGGCACGCCCCTGGGTGTAGCTGCATAAACCCTGCACCACTGCATACAGAAGCACCTTCCTGGACACATGACACATATCTGTACATGCCCCTTCTTTTAAAAGAGACTGCGTATGCATGCCCGGGTCTCTTTCTCTGTTTCCTGCTGTCCTGTTCCTCTGCTTCTGCACCCGCCTGGGAATTCTCTCTTAAATAAACTCTCGTGTGTGGCCTTGATAGTGTATATTTGCTTTCACACGTGAAACTAACAATGAAGGCTTAGGAAGTTTCAGGAATAGGAAAACTGAAGCCTCTATCAGTGTTCACGGGCTCTTGTGAGAGTCAGAGAAAAAAATTCAGAGATACAATGAAATAAGATTATATCACAGAGTAAAAGTATGCATTCAAGAGAGCGTAGGTCTCTCAGCCAAATTACCGTAGATGGAAGTGAAGCTAAGGCAAGAGTGTAGATGAGTTCAAGGGATAAATTAAAATTTCCCCAGAATAGTGTTTATTTCCTTTTCTTCTTAACAACAATATGGGGATGGGGATAGGGTCAGATATGTCATGACAACAAGTGCATGATGGGAATAGTCAAGGCTGCCGACAAAGAGATGCCATTAGAATGAAGCAGGTGACAGTTAGTAGTCAGATGAGTTGGTCAGGATAGTCCCAGCCATTGTGGAGCGGTCTTGTACCGCTGTTTGAGTGATCACCCACCCCGTGCCCTGCTGTAATGCAATTCTACAGTAGCACATCTTCCAGTCTCTCCCTTTCCCACCCTTATGTCTATTAGCCTATTTCACTGTGATGGTGGATTACCTTGAGGACACTAAGGGCAGGCTTTCTTCTTTAACACAACCCACAGGCATACAGTGTTCAATGTCCATGGAGGGACAGTCTTGTTAAGTATTTTCTAGATAACTATTTTCCATGTTTGTTTCTGGGTTGACTAACCCTGTGGCTGGCAAGGGGCCACCCACAGGCTTTCTCAGAAGACTGAGGGCTGAGGTTGGGCCTTTGCCTTCTCCCAGTTTAACAACTGTCCCAGTTGGTCTTGATGGCTCCTTTGTGAATTGGATAGCCATTTTCTCTCCTTGTCCCTTGTCTCAGCAGCTGGATGCAGGTAGGAACCTGCTTTTGAGCTGGCAGCTGGAGCTCTGATTGATGTACCATGCCCAGCAACTGCTCCTTCACAGAAAGCTGGATCCATGCTTTCTTCTCTACTCTCTTCCTTGATGGGGTCCTTTCCCCCTTTAGCTAACAATTTAATGTGTAGCCCTATAGTTGGTTCCACTCTGAACACTTGCTCAAAAGTCCTCAGACACTTCTCACTGAAGTATCATGTGCCTTAGATCTTAGAATCTGACCTCAGTTGTTAAACTATGAGAGTTCTTCATTCATGTCCTTCAATTTCCTAAATGAGCTGCTCATGTAAAGTGCTTTGCACCATACCTAGTACACAGTCAGTAAGTGTGAGCTATTGTTGAGACCACACTTGGGCCTGCCGCCATTTTGTTTCTGATAGCTGCCAATATTTTCTTTTTTCTCTTTCTTTTTTTTAAAAAATATTTTTTAAGTAATCTTTTTTAAAGATTATTTATTATGTATACAATATACAGAAGAGGGTACCAGATGTCATCATAGATGCTTATGAGCCACCATGTGGTTGCTGGGAATTGAACTCAGGTCCTCCAGAAGAACAGTCAGTGCTCTTAACCGCTGAGCCATCTCTCCAGCCCCTCTTTTTTTCTTTTTCAAGCTCAGAACTTCTTAGAGGACAAAACACATTATCATATCAGATGATCAATGGATTCAAATTCATCACAGCTTGATAGCCACCATGTTTGCAGTGTCAGAGTCTCTCCTCCACAGTTTGGCTGTTTTTGTACTAGGGCTGTGATGAAACCCTTAAAGACCATCCACAGCTCAGGTCCCTAATGTGTACACTTGCCCACTGCCTGTTCATACTACACACAGTCTCTAGAGTTAAGTCCGTAGAGAGATCTCTCCTCGAGAGTTCTAGTATTGTCTGGAGCTCAGTGTCTATCTTGGTCTGGAAAGAGGTTTCAACGGGACAGAAGCTCCATATTCAAGGTAGAGAGAAGAAAGTTGAGTAGACCATCTCCCCACTCTTCCAGGGGGCACAAAGCAATTAAGGCAGCAAAGCTGCATTTTCTTCTTCCTTTCAGAAAGACCATGGCCATATCCCTCTATGGAATCTTGAAGGTGGATGTCAGTGTTTTCATATATAGAGTTCTCTACTCTTTGCCTGCACGGACTGACAATCCATATCCATTTCCATGCATTAGCTCTCCCACAAGATCACTGTCATTTCCAAATATCAATTGGCTATAATTTGTAGTAAGTAGTCTTTGCTGCAGATGTGTACAGATAGCACTTAAGAGTCATTAAAACTCTGGAAGGAGTCCTAGAATGTGACAGTCCTCAGGCTGAGTAGCTTATGGGGCATCAAGGGCATATATCTCCAAGTTGTAACAGCACTATCCTCTTTTCATTATCTGATTTTCCCCATAGCATGGTCTTTTCTGGGGTTTCCTGACTCTTTTTTTAAATATACGATTTTTAAAGATTTTCTGTGTATGCTTATTTTGCCTGCATGCATGAGTATGACATACCTGATACCTGCAGAGGCCAGAAGAAGACATAGGATCCCCTGGGACTAGAATTCCTGGCAGTTGTGAGCTTCTCTGTAGGTTTAGAGAATTGAACTCATCTCCTCTGAAATAGCAGCTAATGCTGCTGCTCTTGCGCCATCTCTCAGGGAAGCTCCTGAGTCTCACTGTTAAACTCTCTTCGTGGATTCCTCAAGACTGTGTGCACAGGTACTCTGGCTCACTTTTACTTATCAGCTGCCCACCTTGATAAAGTATACTGGAGATTTCTCCTCCTTGCCTTCCCCTTCCTTTTGCTTTAAGCAGGATCACACTCCATAGTCCAAATAGCCTCAGACTTGTGAACTTCCTGCCTCAGCCTCCCGATGGCTGGAGTCACAGACGCATGTCACCCAGGTTCTTGTTTCCTCCTCATGCTATTACAGCTTAGTAATCTTTCTGGAATGAGAAGGCCAGTTTTCCAGAACCATTCTCATTCAATAAGGATATGAAGGAACTACCCAGAGCCTAAAGTATTCTTGCTGTGTTTTTGTTTGTTTTAAGGCTTATTCTTCAATATTTAGTTATGTCTATTTGTGTAGGGGTATGTGCACATGAGGTGCCTATGGGAAGCAGAAGAAGGTGTTGGATCCCCTGGAGCTAGATTACAGGTGGCTGTGAGCTGCCTGATGTGGGTGTTGGGGAACCAAACTTGGACCCTCTGCAAGAGCAATACTGCTCATTAAAGGCTAAGCTTTCTCCTATCCTCCTGCTCCTGATGTGTTTGCTGTTGTTGTGTTAAGATGTTTTCGTTGTTGTTTATGTTTTCATTGTGTTTAGAATGAAGACAGGGCCTTTCCTATGCCTCCACGGATGGCCCAGTTGTAACTTTCTGCTCCTGTCTTGTCTTTACACACATAAATACACATACACACAGAGCCAGGCTTGGTGCTTCACCCTGTAATCTTGGCATTCTAGATACTGAAGCAGGAGAATAATGTGTCCAGGGCCAGCCTGGGCTACACAGTGAGATCCTTTCTCAGAAAAAAAAAAGACAGAAAGAAAGAGAAAAATCACACACACACTCATATATACCCCCACGCACACACACCCTCATATATAACACCCACACACGCATGCACACCCCCACTCATACACATGCACACACACACACTGTTGTTATGCACACCACACACATATGCTTATACCTCCCCACATGCTCACTACCCCCCCACACACACATATTCACACTCATACACACACCACACATCAAACTTTCCTCTTGGAAAGCTTTAGTATCATTCAAGAGGTACTGCACTTTAAATGACTGAGGAGACTAAAAGCAAAATTGTAAAAGATATTCATTGCCCATCCATTCCCTGTTACTACATGCTTGTCACCCTGAGACAGTGCTCAATAGAGGATGCACACTTGCAAATGACAAACTTGGAGCCTCTACACAGTGCTTCCCCTGCAGACCTCTAAGTCAGTCTATAATGTTTTCTAAATTGAAATATTCCACAATTTTGTTAAGGAAAGCCATATAAACTCAGCCATTGCTTCCTTTCAGCTAAATAGCTCGTAAAATAGCAAAGCAATATCTTCCACAGGAGAATTAAGTTATGTCAGGAAGCAAATAGGCTGCACTTTTCTTTGCATGCTTGCATTTTCTCTGTCTTCTGTCCTGAGCCCAGCTTTATCATGCACTGTCAGGAACTGTGGTGCAGACCTCTCAACCCAACACTGCTGAGGCTGACAGGAAAGTGTCGAATCTGAGCCTGGGCTGCATAGTTAGACCTTGTCTTAAAACCACCAAGGAAAGACTGACAGGAAGCTCTGGGGATCGGATCACTGAGGCCCATCAGCTCAGCCTTGTCAATCATACCCAGTGTGTTAGACTCTCAAGTCCATTTTTTCTGTTTTTGAAGCTTTAGACATCTGACCAAGTACCTAAGTACAAAGTTGTACAGGCCAAGACAGAGAATACATATCCTCACCCTGTTTTTGATTGAATACTTAAGATCAGTCAAACTTGTCATGCAAGATCTCTGTGTAGAAGTCTGGCAGATCATACAGTCCAACATCACCAGCAGGGATTTCACTACAAAGACCAATGCTGAGCTCTAGAACCAAACAAAACTTTCTACTGCAGAATGCGTGCGTGCGTGCGTGCGTGCGTGCGTGCGTGCGTGCGTGAGTGTGTGTGTGTGTGTGTGTGTGTGTGTGGTGGACGCACACCTATGTATGCAAACATGCACACCTGTTGGAAGGTTTGGAAGCCAAGAGGATGTCAGGTGTCCCACTCTAGCACTCTTTGCCTTATTTCCCTCTCAGAACCCTGGAGATCAACTTGTAGGACCCAAGGTAATGAGACTTCTCTTTCTGCCTCTCACAGCACTTCAGTTACAGGCATGTGGCCAGTCAGGCTTTTTGTCTGGGTGTTGGGATCCAAGCCCAGGTCTTCGTGTTTGTATAACCAGCACTCTTACCCACTGAGCCATTTCTTCAAACCCCCCAAACTCTAATTTTCTAATTAAATTTACTATTATTTTCCTTTATAACTTCTGGATTTTGTGTTATATTTTTAAAAGTCCTGCTCTGTCCAGATTAAAATATGCATCCATGCATTCTTCTGGGATATTGGTGATTTTATATTTTGCATGTAAATCTTTGAAGTATCTAGTAGTTATTTTAACTTAAGAAGCAAAATGAGGAGATATAATAAGATGCTCAGTGGTTAACAAACATGCTGTTCTTTCAAAAAGACTGATGCTTGAGAGGGTCTCAGTTCCATTTCCAGCACCCACACTGGGAGGCTCAACCATAACACACACACGTACATATGCATGCACACGACTTAAAATAATATTAATTTTTTTATTTTTAATAGAAGCAAGGTTAGAATCTAGTTCTTTAAAACTATGTTTGTGTTTTTCCTGGCACACAGTAATTGTATATATTTATAGAATAGAATGTGGTATTTCAATGCAGGTATATAGTGTATAGTGATTGGAGCAACTGGCTTATCTAGTTCCTCAGTTATCATTTCTTTGATGCTGAGAATGCTCAAAATCCTCTCTACCAGCCACTTTAAAATATTCAATGAATTGTTACGAGCCGTCATCCCACGTACTACGGGACGGAAGCTGTTTCTCCCATCCATTAATGCTCTTGGCCTGCTAACTGCCCTCTCTCTGTCTTTATGTTCTCTTTTTCTTTTTTTTTTAACCTCAAGCTGACACACCAGCAACTCTCCATTATTATTTATTGAATTAATCTATCTTTCATAGGTGCTCTCTCTACAAGTGCTCCTTCCCGGAGCCACACCTCCAGCCCATTTAGAAGTTCTTTTAATAGCAACTTGTCCCTGTTTATTTTCAAAGTGATTCAACTTATGCCAGTTCTGTCTATGGGCTATAAAATTCCTTTTGAAAGCATAATAGGAGTTTCTCTTTCCACCATCTTTCCATATAGTGCACAATTAAATTAAAATTTAAGAATTTTAATTCTTAAAATTAAGAGCATAATATCAATTTTGCATTGTTCTTGTGAGTATTAAAAATAAATAAAGATAGTCTGGTGATACAAACTTACTGTTAACCCCACCTCTTTAGGATATTGGGGCTGGAGAATCATAGGTTCAAGGCTAGCCTGGCCAGTTTAGTAAAGTGGGAGTCTCATTAAAATCAAACAGGGACAGGGTGACTCTGGTGATTGAGAGCTGGCCCTACTTCAGGCTCAGTCCATAGTACTGAATGAATGCTTTTATTTTAACCTACATAGATGCGGCTACCTCTTTCTTTCAGGACTCTGTAACCAAGCAATCAAGTCAGTCCTCAGAATCGAAGCTCCAACTTGGATGTAAGATGTGATGCCTGCCTTTGTTTCCTGAGTGGTTGGAGGTAGCAAAGGGGTCATGGCTTTTTCAACATTACCACAGAGTTGTTTTCCTTTCTGTATAGTGCACAAGCAGCACCCTACTTAAACCTCTTGAGGAACCAAATTCTTTTCACCACACAGATCCTCAGCAAAGCACTGTGCTCCGCCCAAGTGACTCACAGCAGGCTAGAGTCTTAGGGCCCCTTGTGGCACCTGACAAACAATAATGAATGGTAAGAGAAAATAGCCTTCCTGTCATCAGGATCCTGATGGGATCATCAGATCAAACAAAAATCCTTCCGGAATGTAAGCTCCGTGAGAATGAAGACTTTGTTAATGTCCTAGGTTCCTGGAAGAGTGACATTTACAATGTGGAAGGAACTAGGTTGAGAGGAGCAATGTCATTTTTCGGTACTGTGTCAAATAGACCGAAACTGCTCATTTTAGGCAGAGTTCAGATAGACATACAGTGCTGCCACTGGAGGCTCAAATCTAGCGCTGTAAAGCAAGGTATAGCATATGCATGGTGTGAGGGAGTTGCTGGAAGTCGCTTGGCAGCTTCCATAATTCTGCACTGCTTAGGACAGTGAGCAGACCTGAAGGTTTTTGAATTGCAGAGTCAGAGAGATGCACCCACATCATGCTGACTTACTGATTTTTTTTGTGTTTCAGGAATTAGTATGAAAGATGGATTTGAATAGTTTAAGACTGTTGTAATGACAAGAACGGCCTAGTGAGCAGTGAAGGTGGTAGCAGAGACAGCTAAGACACAGTTAAGCAGTCAAACTGATGGTGGTGTTTTCTGAGGCAGGAGTTCACACAGGCAGGGCCTGTTGACCTTAAAATATCCTTTGGGGTCGACGAGATGGCTCAGTTGGTAAGAGGCTGACACATAAGCCTGAGGATTTGAGTCTGGATCCCTAGCACCACATAAAGGCCAACAAAGAGAGCTGTATAAATCTGTCACCCAAGCACTGGGAATCAGAATTAGGGTCAGAAACAGGCAGCTCCCTGGAGCTTATTAGCCAGCTAGACTATCCTATTGTAGAGCTATGCTTTCAGTGAAAGACCTTGTGTCAAAAAAAAGAAAAAAGAGGAATTGAGGATGACACCTGATTGTTGGCTTCTGACACACACACACACACACACACACACACACACACACACACACACACACACAATGTGAAGCTGGTCCCTGATAATCAAGATAACAGAGCAAAAAAAAACAAAGATGTGTCAGCATTCCTCCATCATTAAGCATCACGGTTGTTTTTTTTTTAGTATGTTTGCAGTCAGCATAATATATGATAATAAAAATGTTTCAGATCAATGAGAAGAGATGAATTATTCAATAGTGTTGGGGGTAAACTGGCTGGCAAGTTGATAAAAGAAAAATTGCTGGGTAGTGGTGTTGTACACCTTTAATCCCAGCACTCAGGAGGCAGAGGCAGGCAGACCTCTGTGAGTTCAAGGCCAGCTCCAAATCTGCACTGAGAAACCCTGTCTCGAAAAACAAAGCAAAACACAAAAGTGCTACTCCCTTCTCTTTACACACACACACACACACACACACACACACACACACACACACACACAAATCCCAGACAAATTTAAAAGTGATGAATTTAAAAACTAATGCAATTTATAGCTGAAAATATAAAAATATTAGGAAAATTGGCAAGGAATATACGTTTACATAAATGTATGTTCACATAGATAGATATATGATTTATTTCCTTATCTGTATATATTTACTGAAATCCATGAGTCTACACTGCTAGTCCCACTATCAGCTCAATACCACACTGTTCACCCTAGCATCTCATTCTTAGTTTCTTTCTCTCTTCTACAACAATGAGAGTCTTAGCTTCCATCATTTTTACTGAACTTATCTTCTAGATCAGTTCCCTCTAGACAGCTAATCTCCCCTCACAGCTACTACCCCCTTTCCTAAATACATTCTTCATCTTGTTCAGTTTCTTAGATAGTTAATCCTGATTGGCAACTTGATGGGATGTAGAATCACCATGGAAACCAATCTCTGAGCATACTTGAGGTTTCTGGCCTGTCCAGCCCAAGGTCAAGACCTACATACAGTTCCACAGCAATTTAGCCCCAAATAATCACACAAAGGCTTATATTAATGACAATCTGTTTGGTCTATTATGGCCCAGGCTCATTACTTGCAAGTTCTTACAACTTAACTCAACCCATTTTCATTAATCTGTGTATTGCCACATGGCTCGTAGCTTCACCTGTGTTTCTTTACATCTTGCTTCCATGAATGCTCAAAGAATCTCCCTGTGTGACTCTGCCCTCCTTCCCCTATATCCATGTTTAGATTTCCCACCTGCCTATAAGGTGGCTTGCCACAGGCCAGAACAGTTCCTTTATTATCCAATGGTAATTCACAGGGTATAGAAAGACATCCCACATCACACACTTGTGAGGGATTATCTCAATTAGGTCAATTAAGGTAAGAAGACCCACCCTAAATGTGGGTAACAGCATGGCATGAGTTGGGAGATAGTGAGCTGAACACCCCCTTTCATCTTTCTGATTCCTGACTGTGTAGTAGTGTGGACAGCCTCCTCCTGATCTTTCCACCACGGGGGTGACTTCCCCCACATAACAGGCTGTGCCCCCAACTGTAAACCCAGATAAGCCTTTTCTTCATCAGGTACTCTGTCATAGCAATGGAAACAGTTTCAAGGTATCACACCATGCCTTCCACCTGAACACAGGTGTGCTTTGCTTTGCTTTGTACAAAAGGGTGAGGGGAGAGGGTGGGGAAGGGCAGAGGAAGGGGAGGGAAGGAAGGCTTCTTCTAGCCTCTGTTGAATGTGAGTCCGTGGATGCAACCTTTGCAGTATAGATTAGATTCTCTATGGTAGTTCACAGCATGACTGGACAGAATGGGGGGCTTCCTGTTGTGTTTGAGAACATATACTTGAGTCATCTGTCTCGAAAGAAGTACTCTTTTGAAGTGATGGACGTCATTTCAGTGTGTTACTCTTCCTGGTCCAGAACAGAAAGTAAATACTCCAAACTGCCCAGACCTACTGTGACATGTTTATTTGGGTCTTTTCCATTCAAATTCCCATTTACCAAACATTCTTTGGGATTATGCATCCTGGGAAGAATGAACTGCTTCCCAAAGCATCACTTCTGTCCAAGAGTTTATGACCTCACTGGGAAAATGAAACAGAGACATAGATTAATAACACAAATCAAATAAACAGTTCAGTGGAACATATGTGAGACCAGATCTGATTCTCATGGAGCCATGTGGGTGAACATAGTTCTACAAACTTGGTTTATCTGGGGCTTGGTGTTGACTGTTCCCAAGCCTAATAGAGCAGCCTGGTGACTGGCTTCTTGCCAAGGACATTTTAATGTAATCACTTCTTCCTGCTAACCATTTCATGATCTCCAGAGCAGGTGAACTCTCCCACATTCTAGCAGATCACCATCTCCTTCCCAAACAAGGCCAGGTCTGTGGTCCTTGGCTCACTGTTCTTAGGCTTCAGATGAGAATGGGGAGAACAAATGTGAGGCCTCCAGCTTCCTATTAATTTTGATTCATAATTTAAATCCAGGCCCAGTGTGATGGCACACGCTTTTAATCCCAGCACTCAAGAAGCATAGGCAGGTGTATCTCTGTGAGTTCAAGATCAACCTAGTCTACATATCAAGTTCTAAGCAAAACAGAATTCCATAGTGAGACCCTGATTAAAATAAATTAATTTAATTAGTAAATAATGTGCTTTCTTTTTGGTACCATTATTTGTGGCTTTATAGCTTCCAGGACGCACTTCCAGAACTTTCTCTGTGTATGCATAATTTATGGACCTGCATCGGTACTCTCGTCTGTAAAATAAAGATGACAATGTTGTTATCATCCTCGCAGGGTGTTCCCAGCTCTCAGACATACAGCACAAGGTAAAGCTTGAGTTAAAATACACAGAGTGCTTCTAATAGGGTTTGCAGCATCTATAAAAGTAGTATAACTGGTACCTTATCTATCAAGAGTCAGCTCTGCATTTACATAAGATAGCTTGGAGCATACATACTTAGCCATGGCTTGTTGTTTTTCATTTAATGATATAGTGTGAATGTCTTCCCTTTTGGGACAGTTTTTAAAGTGCAAAGAGACCATTAGACCCTCCTCTGAGTGGTTTTTCAGGAGTGAAAAGTAGTTTGGGAGAATGGGCCTTGGTTCTTCAAGAGTACTCTTTCAAGGTGACCAGCTGCTTCAGGAAAGGACTGAGTGTAATACTGCTTGAGGGTGCTGTGTGTCTGAGAGCTGGGAACAACCTTGGTAATTCCCTAGCATATAAACTTTGCTGTTGTTTAAGCAGTGAAACCACATTTCTCTCGACAAAATCTAATGCTGAAGTAAAGCAATTTTAACACACTCTGTGGCTAGCCATGGTACTGCACACCATTAGTCCCATCACAGAGGCAGTAGAAGCAAGTGGATGTCTGTGAGTTCAAGGCCAGCCAGAGATACATAGTGAGCCGCTGCCAAAAACCAAAAACAACAACAAAAAACAACCACGCAAAAACCCACTTCAGCAAATGTATTAGGTGAGATCGCATTTACTAGAAAGCATACTAATAAAGATCAACCAACCTGTTTTATTAACAAAGTTTTGAATCTAGGAATATGTATAGTAATTAACTTTATTTCAAATTAGCTTCAACAAGAGAATAAGAAAGACACTTGTGAAAACCCTATGCCACCGTTGTATTGTTTAGTTTATTTTTTGCCTGGACAAAATACCTCACAAAAGCAATTTAAAGACAAAAGGTATATCTTGTCTCCTGCTGTGAGGGTATGTATAGTCTATCAGGGCAGGGAAGGGGGGGACAGCCCCCAGGAGCGTGAGGCACTGGGTGACACTGGGTGCTTAGCCTAAGGCAGCAATAGATGGATATTGGTTCTCCTTTATTTAGTCTCTGACTTGGGTGGGTGACACCCACATTCAGGGCAGGTCCTCTTGCTTCAGTCTCACCTCTCTGGAAACTCCCTCAGGGATATTTGCAAAGACTTGTCTTCTTAAGCAACAGAACCCCACCACAGCAAACCCATCATTCTTACTTGACAAAGAATTAAGACCAAGAGATTCTGCCCATTTTTACTATTAAAATAATATGATAAGAAAAAGTTGTCTTAAATGCTTAACATGTATTTTCCACCATTCTTCCATTTACATGATTACCACATAGTTCCCCAATTAATAAAAGATGGAAATGGCCAATTAACTTAGCTGCTGTTCTTTACTGTTTTGCATTATCACTATAGCTTATAAACCTTGGGCTGTGCTGACTAGGTAATTTGTATTTTATTCCATTAGTGGGTTAGAGATTTACTGATTATCTCTAATAATTGAATTATGTATTTTAGCTCATGGATCAGCATCTCATTTTCTACATATCAGCTCTTCGTATTTACTAAATGTCCATCCTATCATTTGTAATTTCAGCTGTTTTCTCATTCTGAGGTTTGCCTGTTAAACTCAGGAAACCACTATTGACAAACAATCTTCTTCTCTAATTAAATACTGCTGTGCTTTCCTGATCACTGATTCATGCTGCTCCCTCCCCCTTCCTCTCGGAACTGCAAAGAGACATCTCTAGAATGAAGTTGCTGCCACCGAAGAACCTGACTGCTTGGGGACTGTCATCTCTGACCTCTAGGGTAGGTACAGTTTTACAGTACCTTATAAATATATGTATATGTCTTTTCAAAAAGAAAAAAGAAAAAACAACAGTTCTTGCAACTGGTAATTACAATTTGAAATATACTATATGTGCCAAGAAATACTCAAGATACTGACAATAAAGAGATCATGTGTTCTTCTGAGAAACTAGTGTGATGGAATCATACTTGCTTGGATGGGGAGATGGCTCAGTAGGTAAAATGCTTGCTACAGAAGCAGTAGGACTTGAGTGTGGGTCTCCAACATCCACATAAAAAGCTTGTGTAGCAGAGCGGCCCTATAACACCAGTTTCAGGGCCAAATCAGATCCCTGAAGCTCGCTGGCCACTTAGTGAGATCCAGGTTTAGTGAGAGATCCTGTTTTAGTTATGATTTCTGTTGCTGTGAAGAGACACCATGAGCATGACAATTCTTATAAAGGAAAAACATTTTATTGGTGTGGCTTACGTTTTCAGAGGTTCAGTCCATTACCATCATGGTGGAACTTGGTGGCATGCAGGCAGATTTGGTGCTGGAGATGGAGCTGAGCTTCCTGCCTCTTAAATTGCAGACAACAAGAAGTGGTCTGTCTCATTGGGTGTGGCTTGAGCATATATGAGACTGCAAAGCCCACCTCCACAGTGATATACTTCCTCCAACAAGAACACACCTACTCCAACAGGGCCACACCTTTTAATAGTGCCTCTCCTTTTGGGGAGCATTTTCTTTCAAACTACCACAGATCCAATTTCAAAAGCCAAGGTCAAAAGTGATGAAGGAAGACAGCCTATATTAACCTCTGTGCTCTCCATGTTTACACAGACACACACACAATCCAAACAAGCAAGCACATATATGCATGTATACCACACACACAAATTTATATACTTGTTTATTGCAAACAGTTTGAAAAATACTTAAAGATATACAAACATCTAATAATAGCATGATCGAAAATTGTCCATGTAAAATAACTCCTCTTTTGTTATACCTTCTATGTAGAACATTTATATTTTCTATGTCCTTCACTTTTCACTCAGCAATATATCATTATTTTCCCACACATTAAGTATATTAACTAACCATGAATTTTCTGGGCATCTTATTGCCCTTTTATTGAATACAAGTGTTTTCTTCTCACAAATGGTTTATTATTATGAGAAAGAAGTAATGAAGAATTTTAGAAATAAATATTCATCTTTGATTTTCTCCATTGCATTAAGTCATGTCGTCTGATGTCAGATTTTGTGAATATAGTAATAACTTTCTCAGTAATATTCCTAAATCTCTGCCTATTACTGCCAATTTCTGTCTTAGTTTGCTTTCTGTTGCTGTGATAAACACCAAGAACAAAAAGAATTATTTGAGTTTGCAACTCTCAGGTCACATTCCATCATGGAGGGAAGTCTGGGCAGGAATTCAAAGGAAGAACTAAAGCAGAGGCCAGAGAAGAACGTAGCTGCTAACTCGTTCCCCAAACCTTGCTCAGACTGCTTTTAATGCAGCCTGGACCACAGCCCGGAGAGGGGCTGCACTGCCCAGAGAGGGGCTGGACCCTCCCACATCAATCTCATTTAAGAACATGCTCCCCAAGCTTACTCACAGGCCAATCTGGTGGCAGCATTTTCTCAACTGAGATTCCTTCTTCCCAAACAACTCTAGCTTGGGTCAAGTTGCCAGCACACAGGCCATGGCAGGCTTGTGCCAATGGCACTGGCAGTTTCTGATCCCTACTCAGTTTATCATGATCTTGTTTCTGTGTACCTTTTAGCCTCTGGCAATTTCTTTGAGGGTAATCTGTGTTTACAAATACATGGTAAATATGCAAATAAAGCAGTAGTCTTGATAGATGCCCAAGATACATGAGAAGAGGTAAGACTAGCAAATGAGGGGAAAATTAAAAGATCAGGAGGGGGGCGGGAGGAGAAGGGGAAGACTCTGGAACTGTTGACCTTTAACTTAGAAAAAAGGAAATAGAGTGAGTAGTTGGCACAACATAAATACCAAGACAAGATGAACCAAATAATATTAGATTTGTTCAGAAGATAATCATTATTTACTTTGGAGCAGATTAAAACAGCAGAAATAATAAAAGATAGAAGGACATATCAAGGATATTGAATTAATATTTCATAAAGCCTGAATCCCTCCAGCAGCATAAACACACACCAAATTCAGCCCACGGGCATATGTCAAGCACTGTTCTATATGAAGCATTCTGGCTCAGGAATGGGGACACATCTATGAGTAGGGCAGACATACTCCCTGCACCAATTGAGCTTATCTTTTAGGAGAGAGAGAGACAGTCACTAACAAGGAAACTTGTCAATAAGAAAGCCATGAGGGAAATGCCACGAAGCTGCTCAGGGTGAAGCAGGGCCAGTTCACAGGAAGGACATAAGGGATATCTTTCTGAAAGATGACATTTGAGATGGCGTATGAGAAGAAAGCGATCGCGGCAATGTCTAGGTGATGATCACTCTGCTAGAGAGGACTGCAGTTGAAAGCAGAGTGAATGGTCCCAACGCACAGCAGGAGGAACAGGTGTGGCTGGAACACAAGAGCCCGAAAGACTGGACACGCAGGTGAATGGAGCCAGACCGCCGACTGTGCAGGGCCTTGCAAAGACTTTGGACTACTTCGTGCAAAAGAAATCAACTTCCATAGATAATAATCCTGATGTCAAATCGTTGTGTTCCTTTCCTGTGTGACCTGTGCATCTCATTTACAGCTCCTTTAAAATCTGCTGCTTTACTGGCAGTCAACGGTTGCTGGGGAATGGGAGTTCATTTTACCATGTGCCTGTAAAAACCCCCATCCAGGCAACTCTAAGCTCAGTGGGTCACAAAAAAGCAAAGCAAAATTGTAGCATGCTTTCTCATACTTTCTTTGGACTAATAGCCCCCAAATAATGGCACAGATATATATTATTAATTATGAAAGCTTGACCTTAGCTTAGGCCTGTGCCTAACTACTTCTTACAACTAAAATTAAACATTTATGTTAACCTGAGTTCTTCCACATGACAAGAAGAACTCTAACCCTAACCTCTCCTCTGTACCTTATATCTACTCCTCCATGTCTCATTGGCTTAATCCTTTGCACCTCAGACTCTTCCCCAGTTCCTCTCTCTTCCCGGAAGTTCCGCCTCTTCTCAACTGCCTAGCTATTGGTCATTCAGCTCCTTATTAAACCAATCAGGAGGCACCTTGGGCAGAGACACATCTTCACAGTGTACAAATATCCTGCAACACAAAACCAGCTAACAAATAAATGAAAAAACATGAGCAGAGTTTGTTGGGAAGGTGTTAAGAGGGGATAGAGGGGGATCAGAGATGGTAATGGGAGGTTGAATATTGATCATATTCAAAACACATAATGCACATGTATAAAAATTACCAGAGTAAAAAAATATGCTTTTAAAAACTGGCTGCTTTTTAAAATATGATGGGTGATATATGGGATATCTTTTGGGTTCATCCACTTAACTTTTCCCTGTTTATTCTGGTTACTCTAACCTCCAGGCCTTCCCTAGGGCATAAAAGACAGCAAGCAAACGGCAATGAAAGGTACAAACCAGGGTCTCGAGAAAGCGTGCATCTTTAACCATTAGTCTACAAACACAGAGGTGCAGGAAACGTGCATGGCTTGAGACTTTAGCCTCCCTCCTACTCAATTCTCCTCAGAAAGAAATTTACCATTATATACCCTTCAAGAGCATCCAATCCATTTCCCTAGGCCTTGCCATTGAGTGTGTGCTGATTTAATGCCTCTCTAGGGAAAACTCTGATTCAGAACATTTACAAGTTTTTCTTCTATCAATATCCCCACAATGGTTAACAAAACTAGAAAGGTTGTACCAACTGGCTGGCAATATCCCTGGGAGAGCAGCTTCAGGCCACCACTCCCCTGCCTCTCTCCTACTCCCTCCCTGTTTTCCCAGTTACCTCTTGATTTCACCCAGGGTTCTCTATGGACCCTATGCACTGCCATTGTGACTAATGTCAGTGTAGCAAGGTTACTAGAAAGAGCAAAGGCTTTAGATTGGATTTAGATCGAGTCTTTTGTGACTTGGAGTAAATTGCTTAATTTCATTGAGCTGAAGCCTTCTAATCTATAATGTGATTTAAAACGATCGTAAGAGATGTCATGAGATTATAGGAATGAATTAATATGAGAAAGGCTGTGGTAAAGTTTTTGTCTCTTCATCTCCCAGCTAACGCAGACACCTCACCTCATTTGTGAAATCAAGGATCTGTATTTCACACCCTTTGAACTTGCAGCTTCCTATCACAGTTGATGCTCCCTCACCCAGAGAACTTGACTTCAGGACCTCTGTCTTATTTATTTGTACTCCCCCAGGTACTAGTCCAGTTCTGGACCATGGTAGAAATCCAGTAAATATTAAATGATAGTCATTCTTTCCCTATGTAATCACGAGGAATGCTGTTTTTATTTATTTGCTCGTTGGTTTTGTGTTGTGGGATATTAGTACACTGTGAAGATGTGTCTCTGCCTAAAGTGCCTTCTGATTGGTTTAATAAAGATCAAATTGGCCAATAGCTAAGCAGGCCTTCTAGGGAGAGAGTGAAGTTCTGTAGGATAAAATAGGACAAAGAAGTTTCGGACTGGGAGGCTCATTGGTGCAGATGTTGCCAGCACAGCAATTGAGCAGGATGGGAAGGATCCAGTAGAGACCTGATTTGCATACAGATCAGTGACTGGCCAAACGCATTGGTTGAGCTGAACAGCTCAGGGGTGATGTCATTCATCCAATAACACTCATTCTTTGCTTCTCATGTTTCTCTTGCTGCTGCGTGTGTCCTATCTTTTTCTTTCACTGAGTGTCTTTTTGGTTTAAATCTCTGAGGTTTTTTTTTTTTTTTTCCTTGCTGTCCTGGAGATATATGAACCACAGCCAATAAAATGAAAGCCCTCTTTTTCTTCACAGCTCTGAAGGCTTTACATAAGTGTTTCTTCACTTCTATTTTATGGCCAGGACCAGATGCAGAAGTGCTAAAATATTTTGATAAGAGCCATCCTGGCAGGAGATTTTGCTTTTACAGCTATCCAGAGGGAGAGAATTAACTAAGAAGTCAGCCTACAGAGAGAAAGGGGGGGGGGAGAGAGAGAGAGAGAGAGAGAGAGAATATCTCTCTGCTGACTGAGATTCACAGGTAAGTTTAAAATTTCAGTTGGACAAAGACAGGAAGAAAATGTCTAGGCCAGGACATTTACCTAAGTGAAAATGTAGCAAGATAAATTCTTAGTCTGATGTTTTAAGAACTCTCAAGTTAAACGTGTATACCATAGTGACCTGTAAGGTATGGACTATTTGTGTCTCCATGGAATCTTGGAGACGTATTCAGAGATTGTGTGAATTGCCCAAGGTTACTTGTGAAGAGAGTAAACCTAGTTCAAGAAACCCAATACAAAACCCCATTTTGTATTCTAGCAGCCATTTTGTACTAAAATAAAGTTCAGTTTCACATTCCTGGCAGGTGCTTCCCCAGTTCCAAGAATGAGCTAAGCCTATCTAAGGACACCTGGATGGTCCACCCCTCAAGCAGTAAAAACAGGAATGTTATGCTGTAAAAAACGTAACATTAACTTAAACTCTACACACAAGTTCATCCAGAGCACACCTGCAGCCTTGACCTCAAGTAACCCTGCCTGGTGTTCTTTGCCTAGAAAAAGCTTGTGCAACTTGGGGTGTTCAGCTTTTCCCTGCATCACACTCATGGGGTGCGAGTGCGGTGCAGAGAACAAGTTCCCTGCCTAGGCTTGTATTGCGCTGACAATAAACGTTGCAGTTGCATTTTGGACACCTCTGTCTCCAGTGGTCTCTCTGGGTGATTGAGATTCAGGCATTACAACTTGGTTAGCTGGTCAGTGGCTAGGCAAGTATTTAGCTATTGTTCTCTGAGTCCTTGTACTTGTTTACCCAGGAGAAATAAGAGATGCAGGAGGATCAAATGAGCTTCACAAGGTCACAGAACAGGAAACAGCAGGGACTGGTCCTTTCCATGCTCTGTATCTAGGCTACCTCATCCCTCCCAGCCATGCACCGAGCTCCAGTTCTTTTCTGTCTCTCGATGTTCCCTTCATCTCGGCCCTTTTCTAGTTTTCTTCATTCCCCCTTAGTCCTCCTTCTGTGTGTTTCTTTGGGAACTGTTTTTATCCCTCTTCTGTGTGTCCTGCCTTCATGACTATATTTCAGATTATGTGCCAGAGTCCTTACCACATTCCAGACACCAGCCCAAGTGCTATTCATTCATTCTCATTCCCTACAACAAGCCTATGAAGCAAGCCTAGGATTTATTCTCATTTTACAGATGAGGAAACCAAGTTACTTTGTTTACCCAAGGACTTGCAGCTAATAGAAAAAATAGCAAGCATTCAAGGCTGAGCAGTCTGGCTCGACAGCCCCTTCTTAGCCATGTTGCTGCCGCTGCCTCTTCATGCCTGTCATCGAGGGGCTAATCATATGTAGATGTACCTGGATGTAGAGTCTCTGGCTCACTGATCCTTGACCTCTCCTTGACCACTGAGTTCAGATAGTACAATTCTGGCAACTGACTTGAGGACAAGAATTTCAAAGAGAAACATCCAGGATGAAATGAAAATAGTTTTTTTCTGTTTTATTTTGGAATTTGATTTTTTCATTAATTGCTCATTTATTAGCATGATGTTGCCTGCTGTCTATTTGAAAAATAGTTACAAAATATCTAAATAAGCCACATAAACTGTGGGTTCATAAATATGAAATAAACTAATAAACTAGTTGCATGCTCTTGCACTATAAAAATATGCCATCTTCTAAGGGGAGAGAGACACTTGGGCTGACAGAAGAGAGGAAAACCAGTGTGGGAATAGTAATGAAATAAAATTCTGAATCCAATTTCCTTTGGTGAGATGTATTAGATTTTAATCATCTAAACCAAATGCCTGAAACTCATTTAAAGCCAGACCAGCTAAAATCTGCCTTCTTTTTATTTATAAGAGTCTCATCCTTCATTTGCACCACACAAAAAGCACCTTGCACAGAAAACTCAAGGCTGCCTATCTGGTCTCCCCCTCCCCTCAAAGGCCTGGCACATAGCAGGTGCCCAATACATGCTTATCGAATAGAATTAAAGAGACAACATTTCACTACTTATGGATTCCACACTCATCCCAGGAGATGAAAGAATGAATGTGAGGCTATGCTCCGTTAGGTGCCAAAATGAAAACAAATACCATCTCAAGGTTGGTAGTTTAAGAGAGCGGCCACTCTGCAGTGAAGCCTGCCTGTGATGGAGAGGGCTCCCACAGCACTTTTGCTGTCAAGGTTTTCTGCAGCATCACCACAACCATCCAAAGCCATTCAATTTTAATGCATTTTCCCCTAAGAACAAAAGGAGAAAAAAATTCAGAAAAAGGCAAATAGTTACTTGTTATATTTGATCTCAGATTGCAGTTTGTTTCCTATACTACTTAGGTTTGAAGTAGAAGAACTTGGGAATTAGAAGCCAACTTACTGATTTTTCTAGATATATTCGGTGATGTGGGGGGGTAGGGATGGAGGAAGAACAGTCACAGTATATGTCACCCATCCTTTCCTTACTGTTGAGAAACAATGAGACAATTATGTAGTACACATCGGGGTCAGGCAGATATAGATCACAAATACAAGGGTGTCTAAAGAAAGTGGCTCAAGCCAGGCAGTGGTGGTACAGGCCTTTAATCCCAGCATTTGGGAGGCAGAGGCAGGTATATCTGTGAGTTCAAGGCCAGCCTGATCTACAGATTGAGTTCCAGGACATCCAGGCCTACACAGAAAAAACCTGTCTCAAAAAGCAGGGGGCTTAGCTCTTTAGCTTATATTTCTGGTTAATTTTAGACTCTATTCTGCAATTTCAGCCTGGGCTAAGCTGAACAGCCTCAGATCTCTATGATAGGTATATGCCACTAACTTTATGGCATAGGACCTGGGAAATAGTGCAATAGATAAAGTATTTATAATACCAGCATGAAAACATGAGTTTGATGTCCAGAACCCACCTTAATTTAAAAAAAAAAGTGTAAAGAAACATGCTTGTAATCCTAGCACTAGGAAGACAGAGGCAGGTGGGTCTTCAGCTCTCTAGCCAGGCTTCCTGAGCTATTTGTGGATCTCGAAGACCGTGGTGAGAGACTCTGTTTCAAAAGAATAGGATGGAGAGTGCCTGAGGAATGACACCTGGGGATGATCTCTGCTTACACACACACACACACACACACACACACACACACACACACACACACACACATGACTTAATGGCATGGACAGGTACAATACAGGTAAATAGAATAACTGCTCCCTACATCCATGCAGAGCCCAAGGAAACTGTGCAATGGACTGACAGGAGCTTACCTTATTTGATCTTCCAGATGCTAAGTTACACCTTTTTTTTCCCCTAGAAAAAATAGAGAGGATGTAGGAGATGTCGAATAGTATTCCAACAGAAATATCTCTATACAAAATCCAAGACATGAAGAACAATTGTCCCCTCCAACGTATGACACATGTTGCAACAGATGCACTGATAACTTTCATGGAATTCCATCTTTTAGCAGTGATTTATTGGATTTCTGCTATGTGCCAGACAGCATGCCAAAGCTTTGCAAATATGTTGGCTCAGTGAATCCTGAAAATAGTCCTAGGAAAGACAACAGTTTTGTGTTTCCCTTAAGAAATTAAACAGTAATTTAGGATATAACCCTGCAGTTTCATTCATGAGTATATGCTGAAAAGAACTAGAAGCAGGTGTCTCAAAGGACTCACGTACCCATATTCACAGCAACACCATTCATAGTAGGCAAAGGTAGACAGCTAAACAAAACATGGCTGATTGCAACAGAATATTACTCAGCCATAAAAACAAAATGATGTGTGTTTTAGTTTGTTTTCTTTGACTGTGATAAAAATACCATAACCAAACCAGAATTTATTTTGACTTATAGACTGGGGAGGTGGGTCTATAATAGTGAGGAAGTCATGGCACACATGGCAGCCAGAGCATCGGGTTGGTTGCTGACAACTTCAGCCACAGACGTAAAGCAGGTCTTGTGAATGGGAAGTAGAAAAAGGCTTTGTACTCCCAACACCTCCCTGCCAACCACGTATTCAAATACATGAGCCTATGCAACATTTTTTATTCAAACTACCACAGAGGCAGATGTCATTATCCAAACCCTATGGACAAGAAGCTTGAGGCCCTGGGGGAAGAGACCAAGAATACCGCAGTCAGACAAAAGATGGATCTAATTTCTTATGGTGTCTACAATGTTTAAAACATGGGGCCCTTTCTTAAGAAAAATACTGTAAAGATAAGAAAACCACTAGGTTACCTCAGAAGGTTTTGCAAAAGGCTTTTGAAAGGAGACTCTGAAGTATGAATCTTAATTAGGTAAAATAAAAAATGAAGAAAAAAATTAAGCCTGTCATGACATTTTTCATAACAGTAAAGCCATATAATTATTAGGAGCAAATCTAATAAAAGGGAAGCAAAGTCTCTATATTCAACCATTGTCAAGGGAAACGTAAAAGACCCAAATAAATGAGTAAATTCATCATATGTGTGGATTACATGTTTCAATATTGTAAAGCTGTCAATTCTCTCTACATTGATCAGCGTAATTCTAATTAAAACTACCAAGAGCCTGGGTATTTTGTAGAAATTTAAAAACAGGCTTATATTTATATGCAGAAATTATAGAAAGCCACAGACATTCTGGAAAAAAAGCAAAAGGAGAAGGAGTTAAACCACTTGGCTTCCAGGCTCACCGTAACAGTACACATAGGGCAGAAACCAGCAGGAGAAGCAAACCATCAGAACAGAATAACAGTGCCGACTACCTATGCCTACCATCAAAAGATTTTCAACAAAGGCAATATAGTAATTCATGGTGTGTTGACAGGTAACTTGGAACATTGGGAAATGTCTATGAAAAAGTAGGCAAAGCTGCAATTTGAACTCATATCTTTCTGTCTTGTTCTGTTTCTCACTTATTCTGTGACCTTACCCAAACAGAAAGGTGAGTCTGCACAAGGTGGGGGTGAGGAGCTGTATTCTATTGTTTAGTGTTTGCCAGGGAGTCTGAGAAATGTGCAAGTGAGCGAATGGATGCTGGACTGTGACAGAACTGGTCTGCCTACTGTTTTGAGATGCCTGGGATCTCACTGTTGGTTATCAGAAAGAGTGAGAAGTCTGTGAGAGCTAGAGTAGAAAATCACATATTTGCACCATCCCTGGAAAGGTCAAAATCTGGTGCAGAAACCAGATTTGGTAGAACATGCTTTTAATTCCAGCACTTGGGAGGTATAAGATCTCTGCGTTTTAGGCTAGCTTTGTCTACAGAGTGAGATTCAGGACAGCCAGGGCTACACAGAAAGAGCCTATGTGGGGGGAAAAAAAAGCCAGCAACAAAAAGCTTGCTACAGAGGTCATAGGGGACAGCAAAGATTGCTACACTCAGAGCTCTGGTTTCTAGGCTGAGGCTGTAGCTGAGACAGAAGAGGGCTTCCCGACATGCATGAAGCCCTGGGTTCAATCCCAGCATGAAATCACAATGGGCATGGTAGCACATGCCTGTATTCCCAGACAAGAGGACCAGAACTTCAAGGTCATCATCAGCTGCATAATGAGTTTGAGGCTAGCCTGGGCTATGTGAGGCCCTGACACAACAGCCACCCACCAGCACTGCAGATTCTGACCCTTAACTTGCTTTTCTGAAAATGGGATCACTAACACCTCCCCAACCTTATCTTACCTGCCTTCTGTTAGGTTCAAATCAGTCTGCAAGCACCTTTGGAGAATCACACTGTCACAAACAAACAAAAACATGTCATAGCTGTGTGTATGTTTTCAAGTTCAAGGTAATAGTATTACTTTCTGTTTCAAATTTAAAATTTACATATCATGTACAATCTATAATTACTTTTCTTGTACCTTTTGTGTTTACAAGAGAACCTAGCATTCTGGTAATGATTCAGGATTCTTCCATTAGTGTCATTCTTGCTTTAAAGACAGCTATTATTCAATGTTTTTATTTATTCATTTTAAAGTTCTATATGTTTTAAAATTTCACTCACTCATTTATCTGTTCATTCATCCATTCAGGAAAAGCTCTTACTGACTGCCTACCATGAGCAAAACAGTCTAAGTGCCAGAGATGAATGAATGGAGACTTGGTTCCCATTCACAAAAAGCTTAGTTCCTGTGACAATACAAACACTCTTAACGACCCAGATCCAGTTATAATGTGTAAGTATACTTATACTTGAAAAAGTCCTTAGCAGTAATTACATGGAAGAGTGCCACCCTTGATGGCAGGGCAAGTTTCACAGAGAAAGTACTGTTCAAAATCAAGACCTTAAAACAAAAAAGGATTCTTGTCAAAATCCTTTGGACAAGGTGGGAAGTACAAAACACTGCCAGTGTGGAGGATGGGGTGATGGGCTGGAGGCAGGCTGGAAGGAGGAGAATAAGGATAAATGGTAGGGTACATAGGGAGAATACTTAGGTAGTCACTGCAGTGGCTGAGACAAAATGTTGAAGGCCTGTCCTAGGCTCGTGGAGATAAGGTAGGCCATGAGGAGAGTGATTTGGGTTAAAAGGCAGAACCAAGAGAATTTAGCAATTAGTTAATTGAACAAAATGGCCAAGAGCAGAACATGCTCAGTTCCACCTCTAACTCATGGTGTGGCCTTGGGCACAGTGCCTGGCCTTGTGAATTCCCACTTTTCTCATTTAGAAAATGGGAAGTAATAATAACTAATTCATATAGTTGCCTAGAGCTTTAAAAGTCCTCATTGTGGAAGCACCCGTCACAGGGCCACGTACAATAGATTTGACACAGATATTAATTTACCCTCCCTCTGCATTTTCTCCTCAGCTCACACTGCAGAATGGCTCTTCCAAATTATGGAGAGACTTTGTATTTGGTTTTATGTCTCTTTGGGGCAGCACACTCCCTTAAGTACCTCTATGGAGTTTTTATGAGAATATGTAGGCTAGATGGGCCATGTTTGGGGTCATGTGGCAATTTTTGTGTTCCTTAACTATTGGAGATAGCAAGCTGTGCTCCTACCAGGAATCTGGAAGTTGATGCCGTCTGACAGTGGAGACACTGCTCTGCTGCCTCACCTTCCAGCAGATACTGTGCTCACTGCAGCCTCTGTTACACAGCGGTGGGAGGTGGGACCGTTTGCTCTCCTGGTGCCTACAGGACTCCTTCCTACTCCAGAAGAGGACAAGTGAAGGATTCTGGGATGTCATTTCAGCACCTCCAGAAGATGTGGATCTACACAGGCTGTTGAGATCTTGGATACAACATTAAGGATTACTATTCAGAAATAATGGCCGCTGTAGGGCTCTTATTCACCCTTGGTGCTTAGTCTATCCCTGTCCCTTGTTCTGTCCTCTACCTCTGTCCCTGCTTGAACCCCTCCATCCTGTGTTCCTCTCTTTAGTTGCACATGACCTATGTTCTACTGACTCCCTCCCTAAAGACACTCCCCTCAATGTCAACTCTTTCCAGTTGCCTGGCTTCAACAGCTGCTTTGAGTTAAACACATAAAGGTAAAGACAGAAAGCTAGAGTTCACACCAGAGAGAGTGCATGCTGCATTCTCTCTAGGCCTAGGTCTCCTCCTTAGGAAGGGCTCAGGATCCTTACCACTCCTCGGTGAAGTCTTGACAATTGATGGACTATGGGGGAGGGAGAGAAGCCATTACCTTCAGTGGTGTGCCCAGTGGTAAGTTCTTCAGGCTCCAGTGAACACTTCTGAACCAGTGGCTACACACAGTCTGGCTATATCATAGTCACAAAAAAAAAAAAAAAATAGAAAGGCATGGATGGGAGAAAGGGAAGAGGAGGGGTCGAGAGAGGTGCTAAGGAGAGAAAAGAAGGTTGGCAAGAGAAACAGAATGCTCTATATACATATATGAAATGGTCAATGGGCAAATTTAATTAGTTCAAAAGCAAGACACACCATTCTAACTCGTTCCTATATTGCTTGACATGGTAGCATTAAAGAAAGCAACACTTGAGAAGAGACAACCTCCCCAAGGAAGGGAGGAACAGACCTTGGAAAAATGGCTGACTCAAAAGTGTTTGCCTGGAGAGTGGCTGATTGAAAGCCCTGCAGTCTACAGAGGCCAAGATAATTAAGGATGTAAGCACTTCCTTGGATGAAATGTCCCCTTGGGTTTTGGCTGGCATTTGTTGGGTGTGATTGCTGAATGGGAGAGACTTGTAAGTAACATAAGATACTCTCATACACAAGTGATAATCAGTGAATTCTCCATACCTGATCAGGATTGATTTGCCTTTTGTTTTTTTTTTCAAAGAAAATCAGAAGGTTTTCTTCGGCTGACCTTTTCTGGTTACATGGCAGATGATCGCTACAGATTGGTAAGGTCTTGAGTGCCTGGGAACCCTATTAAGTCACAAGGAAGCAAAGTCATTAGTGAAACCTTCAGCTCACTTCTCATCCCTTGAATGCTCTTCTGTGATGGGGCTTGGTCTAATGCTGTGAGATAATGTGTTGAAACTTTACCAGGAATTGAGTTCTCCCATAGAAACTCTCAGTGGAGAGGCACTTGGGTCTCCTGAATGGTGTCTCTATGGTGGGGAACAGATGGGGCATTTGCTTCTTCTCAGCAAATTTCTGGGCTACAGAATAGGAACTCATAATGAAAGGAGGCAGGGTGCAGGGTGGTGGCAGTCCTCACTCAGCACCCTGTCCCCAGATTTAACCAACCTAAGTCTGTGATGCTGTAGGAGGGTAAGCCATTTGAAATAGTAGTGGAAGCTAAGTGATAATTACTATAGGAAAAATTCATGCTCAATTAACTGTTAATTGTCTTCTAATAAGGGTCAAAAGGACATACCTCCAATCAGTAATGCCCAGGTAATTCCAAACTCATCTCAGATACATGCTCATCTCTGTTCAATGATCATCTACGGTAATAAACGTATTCCTTTAGATTTTTTTAAAAAAAAACTTATATGTATAGGTATTTTGTCTGTATGCACGTCTGTGTACCACTTGCATGCCACCAAGGCCAGAAGAGTGCATCAGATTCTGGAGCTGGAGTTATAGATGTTTGTGGATCACCATGTGGGTGCTGGAAATTGAAAACAGTGTCCTGTGCAAGAGCAGTAAGTGCTCTTAACCATCTCTCTGGACCCCGAATTTAATCATAATGAAAACAATTCATTCTTACCCATGGATCTTTCATACATATCAGTGGTATTTTTAAAGCACATTGTTGGCAGCAGATAGAGAATCAAAGTCTCCCTGGAATGCCAGTATATCAGCCAGATTCAAAGACAACCTCTACAACAGACACTGGGGGCCAGAGTCTGCCCGAGAAACTCTGATCTGTGTCTCCCTTGCAAACTGAAGCTCTCGAGAGACCCTGGGGAAGTGTGCAATCCTCAACAGCTCAGCTCAAACCCCACGGACATACTAGGCCTCCTGCATGCTCACTTGAGGTAGATCAGTTAGAACCAGTATTTTGTCAACAAGAATAGGTACAGAGATGCTATGTCTCACAGGCAAGAGTCAGTGGTTCTGGGACTTGAATCCAGCTCAGTGCTAAATATAAGTCTTGATAATTTCTTAAATTCACCTATGTGCTTCACCTAGCTTACTCCCCCAGGCCACCCTCACAGTGGTCAGATGTGAGAGAAGAGCCCATGAAGGGAAGAAAGAGAAAGGCCGACAGACAGACACCATCCACCAGACAGAGAATCTTCTCCAAGTGCTAAATGACTCATTTCTTATTCTAGAAGTGACAAGCTAACCACGGGGCTGATGAATTGGGTCTGGATGACATCTGCTTTCTTTGACTGTTCACCTTTAGTGATCAGAATTTCAATGTTTTAATAATTTTTGTCACTGCCTGGCTGTGTCTAAATATTTAGGCAGATCTGTGCGAGTAGTTTCGTCTGTTTGGTATGTCACGTATATTTATGTATTCTGATTGTCAGTCAGTAAGGAAACCACGCCACAGGGAGCAGATGTGATCTGACAGTTGCCAAAAGCTGTTCTAATTTTTCCCAGAACTCCTGTACCTCCCCAAAACAGGACTGGATCCTGCCTTTGGGCCACAGGAACTCCATTACCTCAAAGTCACCCCATGCTCATGTCCAGCGAAACAGATAGCCATGCCTTTGATGCCTAAGACCCTAATCTAGAGTCTTAATTCCATATTCTTAGCGCAAACCAAGTTCAAGAACTTCAATTCATTTGATACATAAACTATGATCAGAAGCAACCAAATCTGTACGTCCAGAATTAGATTAAGTCTGTCTAAAACAGTGCCCTCAGAATGTTCTATCTTAGTGTGCTACTTTCACTTAACTCCTAAAAATGGGGGAAACTGAGTTTTCTTGAACCCTCTTTTCTTCCCTCTTCATCTCCACCAGATCATTCTTGAGACCTTGTGTGGAGGTTCTGGCTGGAGAGCACAGAACTGGAGACTGAGGATGGAGCCTTCTCTCTTTAAGGAAGTAGTGGCCTCAAGATGGGCACACAGAGCCGTGAGGGAGGAAGGGGAAGCCAGCCAGAGCAGCTGAGTCAACCCTCGAGGTCAATGGGGCAGCAGAGGTTGGAGCCAGATCACTGCACATCCACCACCAAGTCATTCTGATGAAATGTTTTCATTGTCTTCCTCCTGCACCCCAACCCTTGTTTTCATTGTCTTCCCCCTGCACCCCAACCCTTGTTTTCATTGTCTTCCTCCTGCACCCCAACCCTTGTTTTCATTGTCTTCCCCCTGCACCCCAACCCTTGTTTTCATTGTGTTCCATCTCTGTCTTCCCCCTGCACCCCAACCTTGCTGTCTTAGTTCATCCTTTCCCTCCTTAGTCTCTGCCTGGCATCTACGGTGGATGTGATGGGTGTTTCAGTTGTCGGCCTGAGGTTTCATTCTCTGTGGTGCCTCTACAATCTAACTTTTATGAGCTTAAGTTCAAAGGCCCTGCTAGATGCATCCCAGTTTATCTCATCAGCCTCCTCTGTAATCACACAGCCCAGTGTTCTATTTCCCCTAACAACTCCGTCCACTCAATTAGAAATTCCTCCTGGTTTTTTGTTTTGTTTTAAATACATCTTCCAGGCTGTTGTACAAGATAGCCTTATTGTTCCTAGCCAGCTGAATTGCAGCCATCTGAGATTTCATCTTCAGTCTCCAATTCATGTCCAGGTGTTTTTCTCCTATAATGATATATGTATTATTGCAACTTTTATCCACACAGTACGTCCTGCTCTGCTCCTCCTCATCCCTCCCTCTTACTTATGCCTTATGATATATGGAACTTTATTCTATATGTTTAAAACCTTTTGTTTTGAGACAGAATCACTATGTAGCTCTGCCTGATCTGGTACTCACTATGTAGATCAGGCTAGCCTAGGGCTAACAGAGTTTAGCATGCTTCAGCTTCCTGAGTGCCGGTATTAAAGATATGTGCACCATATCCAATTTATATATATATATGGACCATGACTGATCCATGTGCTTATATATTATCTTAAAGTATTATTGCAATTACAGTAAACTGGAGAAGAAATAACTTTTAATCCCCCCATCTAAACACGGTATATCTTTTTATTCGTTTGTAGTCATTTATATCTTTTAACCAAGTTTTGGGCTTTTCTCTATGAATTGTCTATTAGATACCTTGTTTCTTTGTTGCTATGGACAGTAGTATCTTGATTTATATTTTTTTCAGTTTCCTTCTGCTGACATGGAAGATACAGTCTTGTAGTTTTCCAAGTTTGAAACCTGATCTAAACATAAAATGAGTTTTACAATGTTAGTTTTTAGTCATTCCTTGAAAGTTAGGTAAATTCTATTTGAAGAGTATATGTGTGTTTAAATAAAAGGCTGTATGTGTGTTTTGTTTGTGTGTGTGTATGTGTGTGTTGTGTGTATGTGTTTGTGGTATGTGTGTGTGTAGTGTGTGTAGTGTGTGTATGTGTATGATGTATGTGTTGTGTATATGTATGTGTTGGTTGTATGTGTGTGTTGTGTGTATATATGTGATGTGTGTGTTTGTTGTGTGTACATGTGTGTGTGGTGTGTGTATGTGAATCTGTGCAGACATAGGAGCCAGAGGAGGATGTCCAGTGATGTGTTTTATCACTCTCCTCTCTAACCCATGAGACAGAGGCTCTCCCTCTGGAGGTGGTGGCCAGCAAGCCCCAGTGATCATCATCCTGTCTTTGTTCCCCAAAACTACAGGTGTACTCATCCTGGCCCAGATTTTTGTGTAGGAGCTTAGAATGCAAACACAGGTCTTCATGCTTGTATTGACTGATCCATGTACTTAGCTCTTAACTAGAGACTTCTTGACAGTTTATAATAGTTTGTTCAAGGCAAGTGGAATGGAGCATGCCTTTAATCCCAGCACTAAGGAGGCAGAGGGATCTCTGTGAGTTCAAAGCCAGCCTGGTATACACATTGAGTTCCAGGACATAATGAGAGCACAGGGAAAAACAAACAACAACAACAACCCGTTTCCTCAAATTTCCTGTCTTTTCCTGCCTTCTTAGTTTTGCCTGAGGACCCTTCCCCTTCTGCCCCCAGGCTATTTAGTCTGCTATCTTAGTTCCTTACGTGTGGGATCCACGGTGCACCTTTAGCTATTTCCTTCCTCCTTTTGCATGTTTTTTTCCTTTGTAACTTCTCATTACCACCATCCCACCCTCCTCTCTTATTGACAGCTTTTCCCTGTCTTATGACCACTAAAAAACAAGATTTTCTTTTATGTTGGTTGGATTTCACTTCCTGCACTGATGACTTAACATGAGTCTTGCTCATAGGGTGTTTCTTGGAGTGTGATTGTCTGTGAAAGATTCTGCAGGCTGTTCATTCCAGAACAGCTTCACTGAAGCCTCACACTTATGGGCCATCTGAGCTCTAGGTTAGACATCCTTTACCCCACACTCTCTGGGAACAATGCTCCACTGACTCCTTTATTTTAGGGTCACCACTGAGAAATCTGATGTCATGTTCAGGTTATTTGGTAATATATTATTCTCTGTATGACTTTAGAATTTCCTTTTGATGTGTGAATTTATTGTGTTATACTATATACCCTAAACTATTCTTTTCCTTCTTCCTTTCTTTTCTTTTTTCCTCCCATTCTTGTATTTCTTTAGCATTGTATTGGCCTTTATTTTTAAAAGTTTTTATATCAATCAATGTTGTTTGGGATAATGTTGTTTGGGATAGCTTTATGTTATTATTTATCCATACATTATCTCTCATCTCTATTGCAATACATTGCATGCATTTTCCTAAAATCTAAAAGAACAACAGTTGTTTCTTATGGTTATATGAGTTGGCTGTGTGGCTGAACTAACTTCCCAGAAGCACACCTGAGCAGCTGTTTCAGCTCAAGGGAGTCCTGGTGCAGGCTCATCTCTTCCTGTGAGGTCTTTCTTCCTCAAGCAGGCTGAACTAGGAGGGTCAGAGCAGTGCTCACCACAAGTGCTCATTAAAAATGTGTTTGCTTCATATATACTGGCATCAAATTTACCGACTGGCTAAGGCAAATCACAGCATCATTTCTCTTCATCCCAAAGGCATATATTATTTTTTTAAGAGCTATTGTAGTTGGGTTTTTTTTGTTTACTTGTTTTTCACTCTTTGGGGGCCTGCCAATCAGCTCCCAAATAAATACATGGATACTTACCTTTCTTATGAATGCCCCACCTTAGCTTGGCTTATTTCTAGGCAGTTTTCTAACTTAAAATAACTAGTTTCTCTTTAACTACACTTTGCCGCTGGGCTTTTAACCTTTTTTTATTTTATATATCTTTCTTCCCTTCTGACTGGGTGGCTGGGTGGCTGTGTGGCTGTGTGGCTG
>PVIH01007548.1:0-99354 GCA_004025045.1 Sigmodon hispidus
GGGGAAGAGGAAGGAGAAGACATAGGACTTCTAAAGTCAGAAATACAGCCCGACTCCTTCTGCTTTTAAAATTCAAATATTTCCAAATGGAAAGAGGAAATGAGTTCCTTTTGGATGAAATGGCAAATCCAGTCCAGGTACAAAATGATCCTGACCCAAACAGTCAAAGAAACAGAAAGCCAGGAAAAGCTGAATGAAAAGGTGCAGGAAAAGCTGAATGAAAAGGTGAAGGGTATCTTCCTTCAATCGCGAGCTATTTCTGTTCAGTGTAGAGGGTCAGCTCACGACCCTGTTCGTGAGAAAGGGGCACAAGTCCAGGGGGCAAATGCTTAGACAGCAGAGTAATGGTGCTCTGTCTGTCTGTCTGTCTGTCGGATGGATGGATGCACCATCAGTGGCAGAGAATGAGAGGCAGACACAGACCAACAAGTACAAGCATGTGGACAATCAGCCAAGGTGGCAGACAGGAGGCCCGTTCATCAAGTGACAGTGAGACCATAAACTGATGAAAAAGAAAAAAATTATCACTGTCACACACTCCTTGTTTCCAGGAAGAAAGGTGATTTTAGATTAGCTATTAAAATAAGGTTTGGACTGATAGAGTTAAAAAAACCTTGTAAAGCATCCACATGTTCCAATGTCTTGACTTTTCTAACAGTTAAAGTCTAAAAGCAAGATAGCTAGATGGTAAAGATCTGTCATCTTAGCAATTTCTGAGGCGTTCAAGGTCAGCCTGGGTAAATCAGTGACACCATGTGTGGTGGTTTGAGTAAGAATGGATGCCACAGACTCATATATTTAAATGCTTAGTCACCAGCAAGTGGCACTATCTGAAAGGATTAGAAGGATCAGGAGGTGTGGCCTTGTTGCAGAGAGCGTGCCATTAGCTGTGGGCTTTCTAAATTCAAAAGCCCACACCAGGCCAGGCTCTGTCTGTCTCTGCTTGTGGATCAGGGGTGTAGCTGAGATACTTCTCCAGCGCTATGCTTGCCTCTTGCCATGACGATAATGGACTTAGCCTCTAAAAGCCCCCAATTAAATGCTTTCTTTTTTATAAGAGTTGCCATGGTCATGTCTGTTAAAGCAATAGAACACTGACTAAGAAAGCAGTTGGTACCAGAGAACAGGGTACGGCTGACACAGGTCTGACGATGCTGCTTGTTGGAGGAATATGGAAGACTTTGGGACTTTGAACTACAAAAGTGGTTGCAGACTTTAAACCAGGCTTAGTTTATTATCCTAGTAGGAGTATGAGAGGCAGTGCTGAAGGTGATGTGAACTGTGGGGGTCCAGCACAAGAAGTTTCAGAGAGGAGGAATATTAGTAAGAGGATTAGAGACCATTCTTGTGATATTTTGGTGAAGAACCGACTGCTTTTTCCCATTGTCCTAAAAGCCTGCCTGTGGCTAGATTGAAGAGTTTTGGATTAAGGGCACTGGCAGAGGAGATTTCAAGACAGTCTAGTATTGACTTGGTCATATTATTAGTAATCACTCTTATGAAGATCTGTAATGAAAAGGAGAAAGCTAGACAAAGACAATACAAAATGTACAGTGTGAGGAGAAAAGGAGCACGGGAGTGTAATGGAGCTAAGACCAGTGCTCAAGGAATTAAAAAGTTTAAAGAAAAGCCTGATGCTATCTATGTAGGGGGGTTGTATTCTGTTTCACTGTAAATAACTGTCCCGCCTACGGGTTTAATAAAAATGCTGACTGGCCAAAGGCAGATAGGAACTGTGGGCAGGGCTACCAGACTAAGAAAATTCTGGGAACATCTGAAAGCAGAAGATAGATGCCACAGAGTCACAGGAGATGCCACAGACAGGCACAGAGGAAATAAATTGAAATGCTGCTCTGACAAAAGGTACTGAGCTGCATAGTGGAACAAGATGGGTTGAGTTCAGATAAAGGAGTTAGCAAGTTACATGCCTGGGCCCTAGGCTGATCAGTATGAAATGAATATAAGCCTGTGTGTGAATATTTGAGGCTAAGCAGCAGCGGGGCTGACCGGGTCCAAACGTCTGGGCTGGGCCCAAAAGTCCAGGCCAGAAACCTCACACAACAACGCTAAATGGAATAAAGGGAGTGGTGACTTCAGGGAAAGACCCCACCCAGTTAAGTTTCCAACCTGTAAAAAGGAATTAAAGAAAAACAAAAGAAACCATTACCAACAGAAAGCTGATGCAGATATAATTGAAGGAGGAAGCCAAGTTTCAGCCCCATCATGGAGTAGATCTTGGCAGCTTTGGCCACATGGTTGTGGCTTTGACGTCAAAGAAAAGGGATTGTAGAACTTCCCTCCACAGCTAGGGAAATAAGGAAAGACAGGGAGTGAGACTGGGGCTTGTGTCAGGTGTTTTTGCAGAGAGGCTCAGAGAGGACATTGCATAAAACTATGAAGGTGAAGCCTAGCTTTCCCTGGAATTCTCCAGGATGTTGAAGATGTCAGAGTCATGGGCTACTTACCAAGGATAGCTGCTAACAGGATGTGGAGCCAGTCCAAGAGAGAGGTGCGCTGTGGCTAGCAAAGCCGAAAGGAGCTGGACTTTTGAAGAGAACTTAGATATCAGACACGAAGAAGCAGAGTTTGGAGTTTGCCCTGCAGAGTTCCAGTCTTGCCTTGGTCCAGTATTTCCTCCCTCTGAAATGGTAATGTATATTCTATGCCACTGTACTTTGGAAGTGTGTGACTTGCCTTTTGCTTTTGATTCTATAGCGCTTACAGTCAGAAGACTGCCATGAGTCTCAGAGAAAAAAATGGACTTTGAAACAGGGTTGAGATGGTGGAACACACTAGGGAGAACTTTGAAGCTGGACTGAAAGCATTTTGCATCATGATTTGGCCATAATCTTTGGGGGCCAGGGAATAGAATGTGAAGGTTTGAATAGGAATGGTCCCTAGAGGCTCACATTATTTGAACACTTAGTCATCAGGGAGTGGCACTATTTAAGAAGGATTAGGAGGTGTGGCCTTGCTGGAGTAGGTGTGGCCTTGTTGGAGGAAGTGTACAACTGGGGGTGGGCTCTGAGGTTTCAAAAGCCTATATACTAAGGGTAGGCTCAAGTGAACATGCTCTTCCCCTTCCGTCTGATCAGGACATAGCTCTCAGCTACTCCTCCAGCACCTTGCCCAGGACCTGCTGCCATATTCTCTGCATGATAATGGACCAAGCCTTTGAAACTAAACAAGCCCCCAATTAAAACAGCTTTCTTTTACAAGAGTTGCCTTGGTCATGATGTCTCTTCACAGCAATAGAACACTGATTAAGACACCCTGTGACTAAATACTTAGAGAGCTAGTGTGGTGCTAACCTACACCAGGTCTTATATTGCATTCCTAGTACTAGGGAACAAAAAACATGAAAATCACTTTCAATAACTGTTAATGGAAGACCATAAATTACATTATGATAAATTCAGACATGAAATCAACATAGGTGGGGAAAGATCCCTAAAGGTGAGCATGGTAGACACCTAAAATCTCAATACTGCAGAGCTAGAGATGGATAGAGGACCACGAACTAGATATTGAACAGCTTAGGCCACAGAATGAGATCCTTTCTCAAAAAACCAAATTAACTCCCCACACATCCACTAATTTAAAACATGAAACAGCATAAGAAAATGTTGCACAAGTCATGAACAGCATTATGCTATTATTCAAAGTTTAAAACTTCAGTATGTATGTATCTACACCTTATCTTACAGACCCCACTGAAGTTATCAGGTTGCAAGCACCTTTTAAAGCAGGGGAAGTGGAAAATACACAGCAGCCTCAAAAAAGAGCCCACTGGGGCAGGTGGAGATACAACAAAGGCTCCTCAGGGGCCACTCAATATTAAAAGAATGGATACAATTACAAGAAAACTTCCAAATCAGTTAAACCTGGATGAATATGTGGGTGTTCACTGTATTGTTCACCACTTAAAGTACTGCAAATTCTAAAGCATGGATAATGATCTTACCTGCCTTTTTACATTTTTCATATTTCGTTAACTTGTAAAATTCTATGGTTTTTTGTTTGTTTGTTTTGTTTTGTTTTTTGAGTTCATTAAGAAGTATATCTCCTGGGACCTAAGGAGATATCTTAGTATGTAAAGTACTCGCCTCAAAAGCATGAGGGCTTGCTTGAGTGCAGTCCCCAGGAAGCATGGAAAAACGCTTAAGTGGAAATGTGTTCTGTAATCTCAGTGATGGGGAAGTAGAGACAGGAGGATTCTTGGGCTCACTGGCCAGTCTAGTGTAATTAATGACCTCTAGGCCAATCAAAGAGTCTGTCTCAGAGGAGGTAGGCAGTAATCCTGAGATTAACAGCTGGGTTCTCTTCTACCCTAGTACTTATGCAAGTGCTTCCCCACACACAGAAACACACACAAAGAATAGCTTTCATTTTTTAAAATGCACAGACTTTAAAAAATTACAGCCCAAAGTACATAGTGAAATATAAAGATATGCACAGGAAAATATGTACTCAGCATGTCAAGAATGTTACCCCTTTTGTCCTCACACATTTAAACAAACGATCTCAGCAAAATTCCTACTTTTATTATAATAACATTTTTAAACAGAAGCTAAAAATAAAAACAACAACAACAAAATAGCCTTTTGTTGCTCCTGGGACTTGAATGAATGTTCCCATTGTATGAGTGATCCCAGAGTAATAAACCCTAGGATCATGCTTTGAATAGATTGCATTAGTATTAATCAACTTGAGCCCAGAAATCGAAACTGGTCTCTGGACTGTCAGACTTAGATCTGTGTGCTTGGTGTCCAGAGGGAGGTTTGGGTTCCTATCAGATGGGGAACAACCTGTTCCTTAGGTTAATCAAGGTCCGTCCCAGAGTAAAGTGCTGGAGAGCCTGAGACTGAAGATTATGCAGGACGCTCCTCTCAGTGACTCTCTGGCCCTTCTCAACTGGTACCGAGCATTTTCCCAGTGGTCACTATTTTACTTAAGTCCAATCAGGAGGCAGGAGATTTGGAGTTACCTTCAGAATCTCATTGGCTAGCAGTGATTTGAGGTTGAACTTAGCCCTGTTTCAGAAGGAACATTTCATACAATTTCTGTACTTTCAGAAATTTATTTCACTAAATACCTTACTGATTTCTCAAGCTCTCGGCTATGTTGAGAACCACAGGAGGCAGATGAAGACAAGATTATTTCTGTGTTTTGTTAGCGTGGCTGTTCCTACAGTATTTTAAAAATTCACTTTTTAACTTGTATGTAAAACCATAAAAATTTTACATTAATGGAGTACTGTGCAATATTTTGACATATTTACATTGTGTGATATTTAAAACAGGCTAAGCATATCTACCTTCCTGAACATTTATAATTTCTCTTCTGCCCATCTATTTATTCCATTATTTAGATTTGCTGGTGTTTTTAAATAGACAGCAAAGTTCTCAATGGAAGTTACCACCATGGTCAATTCTGAAAAATGGTCTGTTCTAGTTACACTGTTTACATATGGGGAGCAAAACATTTGCCAGTCCCAAAGGTAAATTTACAAAAGTTGATAACTTCAGAATGTATTAAAATATGTTAAAAGACAGCATTGGAGAGCAAAGGAGAAGTACCTGCAGCCAACACACAAAGCCAGGGATGCCCATGCACAAAGAAGACACAAAGAAACACAGAAGGAAGGTAGTGCCGACAGTTCAATATAAAAAAGGGCAGGAATACAAACGAGGTATTGGATACACTTTTCACAAACAGAGATCATTGTTGGACAAATAAGTGGCATTTATTTTTTCCTAGTCACTGGGTAAACTAACACAGACTACTACCTCATAAAGAAATAGATGGCTCAAGGAAAACAAAAGCAGACATAATTGCATTACCCAGAACTCTCAGACACTTCTGTTGGAAACCTAAATCCTCATTCACTAAACATAAGTACATGCCTATCCTATGATCCAGCAATTTCTCTCCCAATAGAAACATGCAGACAGAACCATCAAAGGACATTCATAAGAACATTCAAAGCAACAATATTCATAACAGGCAAATACTTAAATATCTTGCAGCAGACTAGTGGGCAAAGCATAGCAGGTACACAGAGAGGGGTGAGCATGAACACATGTACTGATGGATCTCACGACAGGACACTGAATGAAATACGTCCAGCCAGAAAGCACATTCTCATGGTCTTTCCAAACAAGCTAGCAGTAAAACACAAGAAGCACCTGCCTGCTCTGCTCATCTTTTCCTTCATGTTCTCCAGGGCTGACACAGCATGTCGCTTACTGCAAAGCGACTACTGAAGATGCCTGGCCTCTTCATGCTATGGTTCATGCTATGGTTCATGCTATGGTTTTGTCTTCATTTTTGGAAAAAAACAAAACAATTTTCTAGCAAATACATTTACTTTTCTACTGCTAACATCTAACATGTCACCAAAGAACTGCTGTTTGCTTGCATCTATATTACTACGACCCATGGTGACGTTAAAAATCTCAGCCTACATTACAGGGAACATACCGCAGAACACAGATCAGCAGGACAATGTGAGGGCCATTTCAAATGGAAAATCTCCACAGATGTAACGTGACAGTCTTAGGTATATGATTTTCAAGGCAAAGACCCCTCAACATCCTGTGGGGCGGGATGGTGATTTCTAATTGCCCTAATTGATCCAAATCTGGGGACTCCTACAAAGGGAATGTCCTCTTAGAGGGAGGCTTCTTTACTCCACCAGGAACACTGGGATGTGTCTGCAGCAGCTAGAGGACTTCTGCTTTATTAGCAAACTGTCTCTAGTGCAACCTGTATTAGCAAACTAAGGATCAACAGTAACATAAACCAGAAATGCTGGTGTAGCATCTGTGAAAAAAACCCTCACCAAACAGACTAGTGCAAAATAGTTCTCAAAGCTGCCAAGTCTGTCTACTGCACTATCAATAGGTTTACAATCACTGGAGCCCATCAATTTATACACATTCTTATCAGGAATGTGTTCATCAGCTAACCTGGGAATTCCCGGGGCTGTTCCTCATGAGCTGATGAACTCACAGGTGCCAAAGATTCTCGGACACCCTCTGTGGGTACAGGGAACATTTTTGTAACCAATGGCTTCTAGAGGACAGCTGTTATTGGGTGTTTTTCTATCTCCTAAAGGGCTCAGCCATGGGATCAATAGGACTGGGCCAAAAGGCAATGAAGGAGGGGAGCTCTTGGAAGAGATGCTCAGAGCAGGGCTGCCCTGCCCTATGTGCTCACTTCTTCCTGGCACCTCATTACTTTGTCAGGTTCCTCTACCAATTCTCTGCACCCGCTACTCCTCTGAAATCCAGAAGATAATGCAGCCTGTGCTGAAATCACCCGGGGAGCTCATGCCTCACATTGCTAGCACATGTTAACAAAATGGCCTATGGAATTTCTTAGGAAGCTGCAGAGAACACCTTGGCAATACTCCTTCCTAGGTAGCCTCAGAAAGTGGAAGAGCCTCCAGGGAGTTGTGGAAGCAGCCAGGGTTCCACATCCAGTATCACAGCAGGGAAACAAGATAACCTCTCACTCTTTGTTTTACTTAAGACATCTTTAAAGTTCTGAAAACAACTTTCATAGCTGGCTTGTAAAACAGCACTGTCCCCAAGTTAAATACATGATCATATATTATATTATAAACCCACAGGTCCTCAGAGTAAGTCTGCCATAGAGAAGGAATCTGAAGGGAGGGTGGGCACAGGCTGCCGCCTCTGCTGTTTCCACAGTGTCTGCTGGTAACAGGGTTGGTTATGGTTTCCAGGGACAAGGCAGCCCTGATACTCCTCTCCTTTCCACAATCATGGGAACTCACGTGCCTTCACTCCACTGAAAAGTGGTTCTTTCTGCTTTTATCTGCACACTCCAACCACACCTCTCATGACATGACACCACCTCTAGTTTTAGCTAGCTTTTACACACTTAAAACCTATTTTCCCAACAAGTCAGCTTTTATGCCCCATCCCAAATCCAATTCCCCTCCTGCCTCATGTAACAATTGGACAAAATATGTTTTGATTAAAAAGAAGATCAGTTTCTCCACAGATAGGTCTTCAGTTTGTGCTTGGCTCCAGGCCTACTGTGAGCTCACAGTCCGACCCAGATGCTAACTCACTCTTAGGTTTAGGCATTCTTTCTTGAAGCAAAGTGAGGTTCTTACAGTGGTCACCTGAACCTCAAGTATTACTCCATTAGAAAGGACAAGTTTGGCAGAAGGGGATGGCAAGTTGCTTGTGAATTGTATTTTCTAGGTCTGAAGGACAGGGAACCAAATGTGGTATGAAGTCGGGATTAGTCATCGGAACAGCTGGCCAGCGAAGCAACAGCAGGCAGACAAGTGCAAGAAAAACCCAGCAGTCAGCCAGATGCCAGAGTGAGCGTGTTTGGATCCTGCTCTGTGAGCAGGTACCTGGTAGAAGAAAACAAGAAAGGTGAGCGGAAGGAGCCCCTAGCAGGAAAGAGACCTGGGAGGACAGCCACTTCCAAGATCACGGGGGGGGGGGGGGAAAGGAACGGCAGAACCAACCAAGGCCTTGTCTGGAGAATCTTATGACAGGAGCCCTTTAGATATATATTAAGTAGCAAAAGTATGACTCTCAAATGCAGGGAAGGAAAAGCTGCTACTCATGCACACGGGATAAAAATAAACCTGGCAGTAACTTTTTATTGTTTTAAGCAGGCAGCTGTCACGTGCTCTTTTGGAAAGCTCGGCTCATTCTGGGGAAAATACTTGTCTTCTTAGCAGGCGGCGTCATGACACCACTTTGGGTAGCTTTCATTCCTCACAGGCACCAGCTCCTTTGTCCCTGCTCTGCAGAAGGTAGCAGAGGCCAGCTGAGAACAGGCTGGTGACAGCCTGCCGAAATCTGATGGGAGGAGCTACAAGGCAGGTAATAACCAAGGCTCTGGGCTGTGCAGAGCTGAATGCTGAGCCCTTCTGAGAATCATTTCTGGGTTTACAATAGGCCCTTGTGTTCTCTGTTTGTGAACAGGGTCAGCTGGCAGCTGTTACATTTCTTGGGGAGTTATTGCAGCCAACATTGAAACAAAACCAACCATAGGATTCCCTAAAAAGTGCAAAGTGCCAGGCAGTTTGCCCAGCAGAACCCTGCCAGGTTGTCTAGCAAGCCTTAGAGCAAAGCGCTTGGGCAGCACACATTAGGGAGCTCACTGACAGGGCTAGTCATGTCTGTGTCCCCACGACAGCCACTCACCTGTGGTCCTCAGGTACTCTGACTCCAGAGGTGGGAAAAGACAGAAAGCCTAGGGAAACAGTGTAGAAGAAAAGAGACCCACTCAGACTACGCTACATTATAACCAGTGGTTCGTGATTCCCTGCCACTGAAGTATTCCATCACCTCTGAAGATCATAAAAGTTCTAAGTGTCTTATCTCAGGTGACTTGTAAGATAGAATCAGCAAACAGTGCTTATACACACACAGAGCCACAGAAGCATCACAGGTTGACCAAACCAGATGGTGGCTTGTTTACCCTCAGTGACTTGCAAGTACTAACTAACCGCTTCAGGAGAGTCACGGTCCATGGGAAAGCAAAGCTGGGCAGGAGGGATGAGCCCTACACTCTGTTTCCTGGGAGAGCTGAGCGCTAATCTTCATGACCAGTCTTCTCTAGAGGACCTCAGTTCTTTCTATGTCCCTTAAGTCACTTTCACTGTCAATCAGGGTCCAGCTCCACCTTCCTGAAGGGACAAACCACAGAAGCAGACTAAATCCACATTCCCATTGAAGGAGCAGACTGGTCCAGCAGACAGTACAGACAGACTCTGCAGAACTCTAGCAGATTCAACTGCTTCTCCAGCACACTGGCCATTTGAGAAATTACATATCACATCCAGAACCCCAGTGTTAGCCTTCCCAGCTGTTACAAAGAGGAGGAACTCCTCCCGTGCTGACAAGGGGGCTATGGCCCGAGTGGTAAGAAACCATCCATCTAGCAGCGAAAACACCACATGTCACGCGAAATGGAAGAATCAGTCAGTTTCTTAACTCAACACATAGAGAAAGAGCTTAGTGGAATGAATGAGAAGTTTATTGTTTACCTAATAAATAAGGAGATTTTCTTTCCCAGACTGTGTTACCAGAAGCAAATGAAATCTGCCTGTTACATCCACTTTGATGGCCTTTTCCTGATAAACGAACTTGCTGTCCACATGAATTCACAGCAGGTCCTTAAGGTTCCAGCAGTGCCACAAGGTGGACCCACTTCTCAATTCACTGGCTAATGCCTACTTTCATGAAATATGGACTTGGACTCCGTGAGTGGAGACAGACACACAGGCAGGCTGAGCCATAACATAACACAGACAGTTGTTCAACATGACAGACACAGTTATCTGAGAAAGACCACAAATACTAACCAAGCTTGGGAATCTCTAAAAGAGAAGGAAAACAGTGGGAACGCTGACTTGCTCAGAGCCTCCTTCCTCTTTCCATCGTGGTCCCCACCCCCAATCCTCCTGCTCTCTCCTTCTCCATGCTGTAGAAACTCATTCTAGAAAGGCTCTATCACACAGCTCTATCTCCAGCCCTATTCATTCATGGTTTTCACCTCTCTGGCAAAAGCTACAAAACACAAAAGGATTAGTAAAACTGAAAAAATACTTAACACAAGCTAGATTGCTTCAACATCTCAATGTAGGTAGCTCACGCTGGGTATGGTGGTGCACGCCTTTAAGCCCAGCATTTGGGAGGTGGAGACAGGCAGATCTCTGAGTTCAAGGGGAGGTAGCTCAGTCTACATCATGCATTTCAGGACAGCCGGGACGACACGGTTAGATGGTGTCTTACGTCAGTCACGCTCGGCATGCCTGCTCTCTTAGCTGCATCTTCCACCTTTGCTGCTTTTCTTTTCTAGGAGGCAGCTGAATTCATTTCCCAGGGAAATAGACAGCTGACAGCCGTCTGTCTTCCTCCATAGCAGCTCTGTATATAGGCTCCATGGTTCTAGAGCACATCTGTATCAGAAAGCTTTGATACGCGCCAATTCCTACTTTTGGTAATCTTTAAATTCTTCTAGGCAGTCTCCTTCCCACTTTTAACTAATATTCAAGAAAAAAAAAAAGGGTCAGAAGGCAACAGGGAGAAAGGCCACTGAAACAACACAAACGCATTTTGGCCTTGAGTAGCCGACTGTCTAGGAAAGCCCAGCTCCACAGTCTACCCTGTGCAAGCACAGGCAGACACGGTGGACGCTGCAGGGCTGAAACTCTTCTCGCCAAGCAAATTGCTTCCAGATTCTGGGTGCTCTGGTGTCATAGAGTTTTGCTAGGGTCAAAAGCAGCCACCTATGTCTGATCCATCTAATGCTTTCGCTTTTAATAGAATTTAATGAGTTTAATATAATTTTGCAGTAGTTTTAGTACTTGGAAGGCTGAGTGAGTTAGAGTGCTATAGGTTTACACCAGCCTGGGCCTGAGACAGACTGTTTCAGGAAAGAAAAAACATAAAGTAAATGTGCATAATTTAGTCTTTAAAAATAGCCATGTTTAAGAACTGGTTGGCAAATTTTGTAAAACTTAACAACTGGCTCTTGAGAACTGACACCCCCCCCCATCCTGCAGGGCCAATCAGATCCTTCCAGAGCGCAGCTCATAATTCCAGCTGTTTGGAGGCTGCAGTCTGGTTCTGTTCCTATTTCCGTATCCACTTCTGATCTACAATGTCTAGAATCCTTGCCTCCTCTTGCATGACTGAAGAAGGCTTTGCTACAAACTGTAGTGGTCCCCTGAGTGCCTGCCTTATGATGCTGTGCAAACACTGTCATTCCTCAGTAGTGTGTATATTCTGAGAAGTGTATCTCATGGGGCTTCTGTCACTGTGTGGACACTATGGAGGGAACTTACACAGATCTAGAGCCCTGACCTCTTGATAGGATTGAGAGGAGGAGAGCCAGAAGGCACAAAAAGTCCCCACTGTCACAACAGCACACTGTTTCATGGTTAACTTCTAACTAAGTAAGTGTACATGCTAAAATGACAATTAAAAGCACAGAACTCAGGTAAGCCGGTGGCAGTCTCCTATCTTAAGCACCGTGTCTTACACAGAACTGAGTGTGCGCTGTGTGTTTGGGAGCATGCTAGGCTTCACACCAGTATCACCACAGGCATGGGAGAGCCCTCTGAGACCTGGTTTGGGATGGCTACTGTATCTGCAGACTGGAGAAATTTGTTAGCTCCATTATAATCCCATGGGATCACATCTTTCATGAGAGACTGTAATCTCAACTAGCCAGCAGTATCCCTTCTCTAAAACCTCAGCCTGAAAGTTAATTTCTTGATGTTTGTGTCTAAAATCCTTAAACTCGAAACAATCTGTTCCTTGGAGTCTTTTGTAGGATAGCAACTGCTGCAGCTCTCAGCGATGGTGCAATGTCCTATCTCAATCATCATCCCGCAGAGGCCTCTAGCAGGAGATGATGAACCTGAGACACTTAGGCTGTGACCAGCCACTGGCTCCCTTCTTGATGGACCTGTTTGCCCTGACTGTCCACTCTGACTTTAGCTGATGCAATACACTCCTAAACCGCCTGAACAATCTCCTTCCAAACTTTCTCTCATTTCCCACAGGTCTGGCTCACATGGGCCTCTTTGCTTGGGTTGTTGAAGTCTGGTTTCTTCTTCAGGTGTCCGTGCCTGTTCTGTGAGTGGTGGTGAGGAGTCTGTGCCCAGTACTACTTAACTGCTCAAGTTTTTATTTTCTACCAAAAAGGAGAGAAGACTTTAGGTCTCCTAGAGATGCTTTGCCATTTGTCAGATGATCTTGTGGTCATCAGTGTGGTATAAATAAGGGCTTGGCAAGCAGAGTCAGAATATCTTTACTCTTGTCCAAATGTTTGACCTACGTCTTCAGTAACATAAGTAGCAATAGGTATATCTATTTCATATATATGCATGATCATTATACAAATACACACACCCACATGTATAATATACTGTATGCATGTACATAGATATATCCATTGAATTTTCTATGTCCATGAAATATTGAACACTGGATAAGGCTTGGGTGCAGCTCAGTGGTAGAGCATGCATTTACCATGTTTAATCCACAGCAACAAAAACTAAGCTGACCCTAAGGTCGTAAAATCTCACTGTCAGCTCTTGAATGAGTGCATGGTGAGTCTTATTTTACACTCGGATTCCCTTGCTTTTCCATCATAGTTTGCATCCCAAAATGGGGACCCGACTGTGTCTCCTTGGCCACTTAAGGTTTTCTCTGTTTCTTCATCTCCTTCAGTTATGTGTACTCAGGTTTTCCTGCACACATCACACACCATCCACACCACAGTAAGTTAGAGTCGTCCACTAAAAACAGAAAAGGGAGAACAATAAATAACAAACCCTAAGCTCTCAGGGGCTGCTCATGTCTAGGGTGATTCAAGCAGCAGGTTTTCTTTAAAGGAAACAAAGTTTGAAGTTTCGCATTCAGATGTAGCCTGTCGAAAACACCTGGGAATGATTTCAGAGTCACTATCCTAATAGGTATCGCTTCCAACTAAACCATTACTGGCCTTTGAAATACAGAGCTAAAAGCAGACTGGACAGATCAAATACTATAGATAAAAGCATTTTGAAAAGCATACAGTCCTATGAAAGCATAAGGTGAGGGTGTTAAAAATGGATTTGGACATGAAATTTCCCAAACCCACTCATTTCAACAGTTCCCTAACGTTTGGGGGGTGGGGCAGAAAGCAGGCAAACTAACCCAGATTCAGCATCCTACAGGGATCATTTCGGGCCAGCTGACTTTAATCAAGCTGCTCTCCATACACACAAGACTGGAAACAGACCAAGGTCTGGTCACAAGCCACTGTTGTTCACTCAAGGCCACTGCACTCACTTTCTTAGAGGCTGGCTGGAAACTATGCGATCAAATTTGAGTACAACTTTTTGAAAATTGTGTGTGGTCATTGTAACAAAGAAGCTTTATATTTGTGGCTGACTTAAAATCTCTTGCCTGTAACTAATCAATTGATAAAACAGTCACAATAACAAAAGGGCACATTAAGCAAAAGTAATGTTAATGTGTTAACTGAGTGAAATTTATAGTTTATTCTCATTGATTAAATATAGGCAAGAATATGGAAAAGAAGTATTGCTTTTTTTTAAAATATCAGCTAATGAGAACTGGTTTTCTCCCTGTAAACCCCATGTGTATGATGCCACTCACTGAGCTACATCCCCAACCTATCAAAACCTTTAAAAACCGAGGCTGTTCAGGCAAGGAGGGTTATGTTATGTTACATCCAAGCCAGATGTTTTAAAGATCTATGAAACCCACTGAAATAATTCAAACCTAGGCAAACCTTTCTACAAAAATGAGGTTCCTAGAGATCAGCTGGTAGTAAGGACTGTGATACGATCTCAGTGCCTCCTGCTTACTAAGTGCTTGAACAAACAGTACGTTATTTGAACTTTGCAACATCATGAGCTAGAAAGCCCTGGCATGCTGATAAGGGGATTAACTACAGTAATGAATTTGAATATGTGTCAGAACAGAATATGATAAATTGCTCAAGGGCAGAGATTATACACTAAGTGCTTCAGGCCTCTTGACACTGTATGAGCAGTGGCTCAATACACATCTATTGAGCTGAACCAAAGGTACAATGCATCCAATCCCACTTTCAGGAAACAGAGAAAAAGGGGCGCAGTGCAGGTGTTGGCTTGTTCTCACTTTATGCCAGAAAAGTGGCTGTAGGGATGCGAGACTTCATTTTACTTAATGATTCTGATTAAAAAAAAAATCGTGTGTGTGTGTGTGTGTGTGTGTGTGTGTGTGTGTGTGTGTGTGTGTGTGAGAGAGAGAGAGAGAGAGAGAGAGATTGTGTGTGCTCAGAGAACTCTAGAGTGTATCCTTGCTTTCCATCTGGTTTGAGAGTTTCATGTTTGCCACTGTGTATGGTAGGCTAGGCTGCCCACAGGCTTCCAGAGATCCTCCTGCCTCCAGTTCTTATCCCACTACTGGCTCACTGGGGACCTACAGATGCGCAGTACTGAATCCAGCCTGACACAGGTTCTCAGTCTGAACTCAAATCTTCAAGTTTCCATGGCAAGCACTTGACCCATGGAGACATCACCCCAGCTCTATTCTAATATTTCCATTGTTGAGATTTGTGTGACAAGCATGTACTATTTTTAAAATCTGTTAGTGAAATAAAAAGTATATTAAACTTGTCAATAAAGAATTGGTATGAATTTAAAAATAAAACCCTCCAATCACATATTTTTGGTGGGAAACAAGAGAAGACACCTGGGGATTATGCTGAAGTTAGATCACACTTGACCCCAAATTGCTGTATCCTAAAAAGGAAGCATAGTGAACCCAATAATAACATACACTGGACTTCATGCACACTCATGGGATGCCACCAGATAATAAGGGTAAACAGTGCCCTAAGTTTAAGATTTACAAAATATCTGAATCAGGTCTGCCTAAAGTATATCTTATATACCTCAACTGCAATCTCATACTTTGAACAGTTGAACAAATGGCATTTTCTCATTATCAGAAGTGTCTACTGCTAAGAGCCTGAAGCTTTATTACCTTAAGCAACAGTTGACTTGTCCTTATTTCCCCTAACTTGGAGGCACTTGGCTGGTGTTAAATCTGGCCAAGTAAAAAGATTCATTTTATCAGGCATTGCAAATTGCCTATCAGAGTACAGACCAGATTCTGTAACTCAAATTCTACAAAAGGTCATTCTTCCCTCTTTGGGCTCATACCTCCTGATGGTTACAGGATACACCTGGCTGTCTATAATTATACTACGTCAAATAAAGAGAACACACTTCTTGAGAAAACACCCCTCAGTCAGCTAAAATGCCCCTACAGTCTCCACCTTGAGCAATTCTTTGTAGACCTCTCATGCTAGCTTCTCATTTGTTCTGTCCCACACAACTCAAGGGCTTCTCTTTCTAGCTCTGGGCCACACTGCCAGCACCAACACTGCTGGTGGCCACAGTAGCCACCCGAGGGTCCCCTCAGTCTACCTCTGCCTTGGCACTGAGCAGCCGCATGGCCTCAGAAGAGAACTTTAACTGAGGGCCCCACAAGCCCAAGCTGTGTTTGCTGGGTAAGCAAATACACTGAATGGATTCTTTTCCAAATGTAGACTCAGTCAATAGTAGAGGAAAGACTGGATATCTATCCTCAGCCCAAGCTCAATCTAGGTCCCTTCCCCAGAGGTTCCCATACTGTTCATCCACAAGAGCAAATTTCAATATTAGAAAGCCAAAATACTTCCTAAAACCCATTCCATAAGTTCTTGATCAGTGATTTTTTGCTTAGAGACAAAAAAAGAATTAAGTTTCATGATCATGGTATCTCCCCTGCCAGGGAAGTATAAGAATTAAGTTTCAATCTCTAAGAATTTATGGAATCTACATTTTAAGTTGAACTGAAGAGTAACATTTTAATATTATCTTATGTATAAAAGATGATTTGAAGTATGTAAAAGGCAACTGTACATAGAAATAAAAATGGTAAATGCCTTCTGAGAGTTAAGATAATTAGTACCACCAAAATGTGCTAGAGGCATCAAAACTGAGAAGGGCCACAGTTCAGCAGATAAGGGTATGATGCTAAGCCTGCTGACCTGTCCTTAGGCCTCCAGGAGGAGAGATCGGCCAGTGAGTTGTCCTGTCATTCTACAGATACACTGTGAAACACACAATAAGCAAATGTATATATTTGGTTTGGCTTTTTTACACCAAGTCCAAAATGTATCAGTCCTAACAAGTGTGATCACACAGAATTTATCATCCAAAGTAGAATTTTTAAGAGTGAAAGGACACTATTAATAGCTTCTGTAGGACAACAGGCATAAACCAGGTACTCTAAGCAAGACACCATTTTTTGGCTTCATAAAAAAATAATAATAATTGAGGAGTAAATGGGTCCATATGCTCAGCTTCCTCTGCATAATCTCACAGTCTGATTTCAGAATCTAAAAACCAACCGGGCACACTGGAGGAAATGGGATCTAGGGTACACAAAATGTCTACATACACGTGAATATAAGGGCTATATGGAGCTGTTACACATCAAGTTTTAATTTGGTAAAGATTCTGTGAGTCTTAGAACAATATTTACATAATTTAGAATTTCACATCTGGAGTGTCACTTTATTTCTGAGTTTGCTACAAACAACCACCTTCCACCTTTTGAGTTTTTGAGATAGGGTCCCATGGTGTTAGCCTGATTAGCCAGTAGCTCACTAGACAGATCAGACCCGCCTCAAACTAGTGGGTGCCCCCGTGGTTGCCTCCATGCCTGTGGCCCCGTGTGCTGGGACAAAAGGCATTGGCTACTGCAGCTGGCTGCTTGCTTGTGTTAAAAGATACTTTAATATTACAGAGTGAAACTAATATACTTCATGCAGTTACAGTCCTGTTTAGTGTGAGGGTTGCATTTCCACTCTATCATCCAAAACAAACCTGGAGATGTATCAAAAATTACACACAGATGCAACTGTAAAATACCAAACTCAAAACTAGAAAACACATTTTTTCTAAAGAGTAATTTTGAAAAATCTAAGAAAGCCCAAGCTATTTACTTGCAAACAAAGATGTTTCCGGCTTAGAACAGCGCTGGAGTACCTTGTGCTTAGTCAGATGTGTGTGGACATAACAAACATGTAAGCACATATGCAAACACACACCAGGCACAGCTGCTCACATGAACTTCAACACTGTATTCTTGCAAGTAGCTAATAAAAGATGGACAAATAGTGCAGTTTGTTGGGAAAGTAAAACTTTGTCTCTTTTTTTTTCTTTTGTGAATGACAATAAATGAATTACTGAGGTTTACTGTGGACTTTAAAACACTAAGGCAAATGTGGCTCACTGAATATCCAGCAGAAAATGATCACTAAACAGATGATGGCTAGATATGACTGAAGACTGCTTTGAAGAACAATTCTAATATCAGTTAACAAAAGATTTATAAATAAGAGACCAATTATATAAATCACTAGAAAATGAAAAGTGAGTAGTTATTTTGAAAAATTGAAGGCTTGTGGCTTTGGGGGAAAAAACAAAACAAAACAACCAACTAACATGCAATAAACCTACTAATTGCTGTTTCTGTGGAGACCTAAAAGAAACTGTTCCTGTTTCCACCCCAGCCTAGCCCTAGGGGATAGTGAATTTACCTTTGATTTTCAAAGCATATCTGATTTCTTCCAGCCACCACGGAGTCAAGTAACACAGAGGATTAGACAGAGCAAAGGAGAACAGCTCCAACCCCAACCCTGCACTGGGACCAACAGACCCAAGTCCTCGGGAATGTGGTCAGCAATGCAATCATGTACTGGACTACTGCATATTAACAAACAGTCATCTGGAAAGCATAAACCAGAGCCAGTGACAACGTGCTTCTAATTGCACAGGAGACTGGTATTTGCAGTATTTATACTCTGCCCACTAAGCAGCATGCATTTTTATAAAGCTTTTCCCAGCTAGAAACAACCGAAGGAGTCATAACTCATTTTCCAAGATGAAGAGGAAACCAAAGGGGAAGGAGTGGACCACTGAAACCATCCCTTCTCGAATAGGATGCAGGAATGGCCAAAACAGATTTAAGTGGCTGTTTGGAAATCATTCTTCAGGTTCTGACAACAAGCCACACTAATCTAAGCTTTTCTACAGGGACACAGTGATTTCTTTTTTTAAAATTTAATTTTATTTATTTTTTCGCCTGTCATCTATGCCTCTAGTAATAAAATGTCTGGCTCCATATACTGCTGTAGGTTACGTGAGGAAAATGTTTATAGAAATGACAGAGAATTACGGAGTGTGCTCACAGAACCGCACTCTGGCAAAGCCCAACTCTATCAGCACTTAGTGACCTTCTCAGCAGCTCAGCACACTTGGAAACAAGGACCACTCATCTTCCTGGTGGGTCCTCCCATAGCACAGGCTCCTGCTCACCAAGCTCTTTGTTCCTTTTTCAGGTTTGATGAAAATCTGGGGAAGGCTGCCCCCTTGTGTTCATCTTGTGCAGCTGCAGTTGAGCAGCCACCACTAGTGCCTGTATCATCCAGAGGTCTGGGAGCACAAACCAATCAGGACCACTGTACTGAGACCTTTGTTGGGGCTTTTAGAGAAACATCAGGAATTCTGATTAGGCCAAGTCTGGGACAGCTGTTTTAGACCTTTCTGGAGGCAGAGCCACAAAATAAGGACTGATTACACACACACACACACATACACACACACTGTGTATGTGTGTATGAGTGTGTGTGTGTATATGTGTAACTAGGAGAGGTAGAGTTGTAAAAGATCACTCGACTCAACCTTACTTTGTTTGATGTCCTGAATCTGGTCAGCCCATCAAGGTGAGCCTGCTGAAGCAGCACTGTCTCTCCTGTCAACAGCTAGTTGGCTGCTGAGGTGGATCAGAAGTAGGAATGGCCTACAAGGAACCTGGAAGACTAAGACACAGAGTGAAAAATCCACTCTAGTCAGCAGGACAGAACCAGGCAGTACAATGACCATGAAATAAATAGGAGCAAATGATCAGGTTAGGAAACTAAGCACAAAGCTTGTCTTTTCAGGACAGAATTTAATGTGGAAAAGACGTTGTCTTATGGTTTGCTGGAGCTTGCTGGCCAGTCCAACTCCAGGTTCAATGAGACTCAGTGTCTAAGGCCCAAGGGCAGAGAATGAAAGAGCAGACATCTGGCCTCTGGCCTCTGCATAGGTGCACTGGCACACAAACCCACATGTGTGCATCTATCACCACCCCCCCAGATGGTTTACATCCTCCTGCCTTCCTCCAGGTCTCCCCATCCCAAACCAAAGCTGTGTCTACAGAAAGGTACAGATTAGGGGAAGGCTTTGTCAACACCAGAAAGGTCTCATGCAAATGCTAGACTCTGAAAAATAGGACTACATTAAAAACTGCCAGGTGCTTGAGAATTAATTCATGCCACTAAGACAGCAGGTGGCCTCTCCAGAAGTTAAAAATAAGAGGCCCTGAGCTTCAGAAAGAACCTGCAGTGAGACAGACCTGGGCAGAAATCCCATTTCAGGAAGCTCCTGAAAAGGTTTAGGTTGCTGCCTGGTGGCTCAAATTGAGAGAGTTGGTCTAGAAACCACCAAGGGGTTGGGTATATAAAAACAGGAGAGGCTCCCCCCACCCCCCACAGAGGCCAGCACTAGGGCCCCGTCAGCTGTTGGTAACTACTCATCTGGGAGTTAGGGGGCTCGAACACCAGGCAGTACCTAAGTTATGCATCTTCATTCAGCTCTCTATCTTCACCCATAAAATTATCTACTATATATACATATTTCTATATTAATGTGCTCATGCATATACAAAAATCTAAGGATTATACATTATGCTGTTAACACATGTGGAGAATCCTTCTAGAGAACTGACCTCCGTAGATACTCACAAACTGAGCTGCACAGAAGAACATGATCATGACTGTGTTCTGCAGACAAAATAAAATGCCTTAACATCGACATAAGTGAAATAGACAAGCAAAAAGGATGTCAAGCTCCCATGCAAGAGAGTAGTCCCCAAGTGACACCCTGCTGAGACTAAACCAGATTCAAAAGTAAACCTATGAGCAACACAGAGATGTCTAGACGGTTAACAGCACGCTTTGCTCTTTCAGATTGTGGCTCCCAGCACCCATCCTGGAAGCTCACAACTACCTGTAACTGTAGCTCTAAGGGATTGAACACCAGTCACACACACACACACACAATAAATCTTAAAGAATGCTCTGGTTAGTTTTTGGTCAACCTGAGAGAAGTTGGAAAAAGGAACCCTAACTAAGAAAGTGCCTTCACCCAACTGGCCTTTAGCATGTCTGTGGGGGCTGATTAAGGATTGGTAAGGGAGGGCTCAGTTCACTGTGGGCAGCGCCATTCCTGGACTGGTGGTCCTGGGTTTTTAAGAATGCAGGCTCAGTGCCAATGGAGAACGATCCAGTCAGCAGCATCCTCCACGGCCTCTGCATCAGCTCCTGTCTTCAGGTTCCTGCTCTGCCTGAGTTTGCACTTTGGCTTCCCTCAGTGATGGACTGATAGGGATACGGTAAAGTTGAGTTTGGTTAGGGTGTCTTTTTAATAGCAACAGAAACCTAACTGAGACAACAAAAATAAGTGAAATCAAACAAAGAGACCAGGAAAATACACCAGAATAAAAAACAGAGGCTCGCAGCAGCACCAGCAGAGTGGGATCTTCGTTTGTCTCTCTCCCTCCCTCCTCTTCTTTCTCAATTTCTTCTTTCTGTTGCAGTGCTAGCTAATGAGCCGAGGGTCAGCATAAGCAATCCCGAAAGTTTACTAATAAGCCAAGTGGTAGTAAACCCCAGGGAAGGAGCAGTAAGACAGCTCAGATTTGCTGTGCATCTGCAAAACCGGCAATGTAAGTGACTTATGTGTTACCTTGTCACCTTCTGGGAAAGTGGAGGCACGATGGGACTTACACAGCACAACATTTTAGAAGAGCAATATGAGAAAGAACACAACCGCCAAACGCATGGCAGAGAGCTAGGGAACCTGAGACAGAGAAATGACAGCGGACCTCATGGCCCTTTCAGGCCACAGTACAGAATAATCACCGCGGGCCACTGCAGACTGACTGACATGGGTGCTCTGCTCTGCTTAGGAAACTCCTGTGGGTTTTGAGGTGCTCCAAAAGGCTTCCAGGACAACTGCAGGCTTCCCCAGACTGAGACCAGACTCTTCTGTTAAGAGTTCAGAATTCCCTGCTCAGCAGCCTGGCCTCTTTCAGCCCAGACACCAAGAAGGGGGGGAAAGGAAGGGTATTAGTTTCAGTGTCTAACTGGAGAACTCCCAATGATCTCACCATGACCCCGAGGATTAGATAATCTTATTAAAACACAGCTGGCCAAGCACGGTGGTGAATGTCTGCAATCTCAGCACTTGAAAGGCAGAGGCAAGAAAATGAGTTCAAAGCTACCCTTGGCTACCTAGCAAGTCTGAAGTCAGCTTTGGCTACCCAACACCCTATCTTAATAAAAGGAAAAAATTATTAAAAGGAAACAAAACCACATAACTATCTAAATCTTCCTCAACAAAATATGTTCAGATTAAGACACAACTTTGCTCTTGCCCATCTATGTCTAGTACTTATTTCTATGTGTGTGTGGCATGCATGTATGTGCTCCCATGTGTTTGGGTGCATATGTACGTATGTGCACTCTCTAACTTTATTTACTGAAGCAATCTAGTATAGCTAGCCAGCTTGCTTTGGTGATCCCATCTCCGCCTCCCAAGTGCTAGACTACAGGGGGATCGCCATGCCTACCTGGCTTTTATGTGGTTTCTGGGGATCTGACTCTGGTCCTCATACTGGCACGGCAGGGCATTGCTCAGCCCACTCTATCACGGGGAGCTAAGCCTTCATCCTCTCTATGTTCTCTATATGCCCAATTACACTGTAAACTGAGGAGGCAGATGAGGGGCACTAACCAGCATCTGGCTGCTTGCTTCCTCCCTCCTATGCTCAGTGACCACACTGGTCAACTCATCTGCTGAATAACATACACGGACACACAGGAGCAACTAGGCGCAGAGACTGGTGAGGCCTAGTCCCTAAGGAGTCTGCATTTAGCCCTCCTGCTTAATCAGCACGAGTGACAGCCTAGGAAGCCCTAACCTTAGTGCCCGCCTAAAAGGCGATTGCCTTTCCTCGTCAAGGATGGACAACTGATCACAAGGCTACACAAAGCTGGCAAAGGAGGACTTGCCTTTCAAAGAACGCAGCATGTTATGTTCTAAGGACGGAGTGCATGCTTTCAGCGCCTACTGCTCTTCGGATGATCCTGGAGGTGCAGACAATAACTTCCTGTGCTGCTGTCAGTGCATGCATTCATCGATAGATGTCTTTTAAGAAATCATACTAAGATCTTGTGGTCTTTGCATTTGAGAAGATTTCTCCTCAGAATGTCATTTTAGAAGTACATGCTGGTTTTTGTAGTTGACAACTTTACAAAAGCAATTCAAAACTTCATTCTAAATGTGTCCTCACTTCGACTACTGTTTGCTGACCAGGTATGTGCCTGTTTACAGGAAACAATAGGATAGTAGTTTTTAACCTGTAGGTTGTGACTTCTTTGGGGGTTGAATGATCCTTTCACAGAGGCTGCCTAAGATCATTAGAAAACTCAGATATTTACATTATGACTCTTAATAGTAGCAAAATTATAGTTATGAAGTAGCAACAAAAATAATTTTGTGGTTGGGAATGACCGCACCATGAAGAAATGTAAAGGGTCACAGTGTTAGGAAGGTTGTGTACCACTGCCCTAGGCAAGAGGATGACTGCCGTCTACTTCCTCCTCCGCCTTATGTGTAGACATGTACACATGGCTCCTGCCTCCTCTGGCCTGCCAAGGCACAGCACTGCTTCCAAGACCCACCATCTCCCAAAGGAGAGGCATTTCTGAGTTACTTTATATCTGTCTGCCACATATATTCACATTCTAGATCATATCAAGTGAAACATGCTTTTTCATCCAACACCAAGTTCCTCTAAGCCCCACACTCTGTCTTTTCTGAAAGACTAAGCTGTGTAAGGTTTTCATAAAAACTACCATTACTCAAAACTCATTCTTACTGTGGTCACTCAAAAGTCTTTCTACAAGCTGGTCTCAAGGTCTTAAAAGAAATACCTTTCTGTCAGGAAACATTAAAAAAAATTATTCAATACACTTATACCTTCCCTTAAAACTTATCTTTAAAATCCTTCAGACAGTATCAATGTGTACTCCAAATTTAGGCATAATTTTGAAAAAAATCTGGTTTTTTATCCAAAGACTATATGGGGGTAGGAACCATCAATGGTATCTTGTCAATATTTATAAGCCATTTACAAATGTTAAATTATTTCCCCATTTTGAAATTACCTATAAATACTAAGAACCAATATTAACTGTCTCACCACATGTCTCCTGAAATTGACTTTTACTTAGTCCATTACTGTCCTGTCTGTTTCCTTATTGCTGAACTTGACCTGATGTTGTCTTATTAGTTTAGCTACATTCCAAGCTCTGGCCTCCCTGGCCTGGTCAGTGTTGATACAGCAACTATGTTCACTATTAATTATCAATCTCACAATGTATGCTTCTAACAAATCTTTGCAATAGAACAGACTTGAAGTCTAATCCCTGTGTTTATGCTCTAATATAATAATACTTCTTTAACTATTACATCCAAAACACACTTGGACCAAAGTTAAAGCTGCAGCTCAAGAGACAGCAAGATGCCTGCCAGCTAAGAGTTTGTAGGTGGATGCTCAGGGCATGGGAACCCACCCCATTGAAGTTGTCAGTAGTGTTTCTTCCCATTTCAGCCCTAGGAAAGCCTCTAGTTATCTAGGAACAGCCTCTGGTTCCCCATCGCCAACCACCTTCCCCGGCACTGGCACTATGCTCAGGTCAACCTGATATTCCACGTCTCTGTGATGCTTGCTGGGTTTCACATCCTATTCTTCTGGGAGCCTAGTGTTCTAGTGTTGTTCCAACTTGGTCTAAATGCTGTGTAATGATCTGCTGACGGGGCACACTGCATTTCTCCTTCCATTTCCCATGTTACCCCTTTCCTTCCTTCCTTCCTCTCTCACAAGATGCTCCTTTCCATCACTGACCACTTAACTTTTCTGTTCTGTCTCACGTTTCCCCATCTACTGCCATTCGCCTTGTCCAGCCCGCGCCCCACTGACTACTATTTCTGATATATTAGCCTGCTTTGTTCCTCCAACTACTATTTGCTCATCTTCCCTCACAATTGGCTCCTCTGCTCTTTAGGCTTCATTTAAGACGGTGTAGGAGAGGAAATGGAAGTGCACAGCTGTAATCCCAGCCAAGACAAACTGAGGTGGGAGGATCACAAATTTCAAGCCAGCCTGGGCTACACATGGTGAGAGTCTCAAAAAACAAAAAAGAATAAAAGAGGAAGATACCCTCTCTCTCTCTGGAGATAGAGCAGGGCTCCTACCTAAGCTCTCAAATAAAGACTGCGGCAACTCTTAGATTAGGAAGCAGTGTCCATCTAAAGACACATGTACAGCTTAGCCTACATGGTAAGCACTTACCAAACACAGAGCGACAATCACAGCTGGGGTGACAGAAGAGATGCCCCAGTGCCACCTGGGACTGGATGGAGTCCACTGCTTGGAAAGCACTGAATTAGGGCACACACAACAGTATGCTGCTAAAACTAGGTGTGGTGGTTGCTGCTTTAGTGGCAGCACTTGGGAGGCAGAGGGAGCCGGATCTCTGTGAGTTGAAGGCTGGCCTGGTCTACAGAGCTACAAACTGAAAAGCTGTCTCAAAAGAAAAAGAAAGCCACACATAAAATTACAGGCATTCAGCCAAAGTCATATTAAGATTCAGAACATACATGCTTTAGTTTAAAATACAATAAATTAAAGAACTCCTACAAAGAATAAAATAAAAGAGGATTCAATAAAAATGACCAAATTAATTTAAAAAGCTCACATATACAGATTTGGAGACAAAGCGCCTTACTTTGTCACTCTGACTGACTGGGACATAGAGTGCTGGGATTAAGGCATGTATCACCATGCCCAGTGAAGGTTCTTTAAAGGTAGACGGGAAAATGCAATGTGAAGATGATCAATCAGTAAGACTAACTGGAGCAAAGGAAGAAAACCTACAGAAGCAAACAGGTTACAGCCACACACAAAAGCAGCAGCTAAACACAGCAGCTTTCACAATGCTTGCCACTGTATTATTATCAGGGTGCTAGTTGCCTAGTGTCCCAAGCCTCAGTCTATCATATGCAAGAGTCCTGTCTCGCTGGCAAAGAGCATCTAAGGCCACCACTGAGAAATATTTAGTGCGGTTCCTAGCACACAGTGAGTCCAGACAGACTTAGGTGTTAATGCCATTGTCATAGCCAATGTTAACAGAAGTCTTTATGACCTGAACAATCAGTCTTTTGTATGATGGTGTGAGCACTGACAGAATGACCAGGTGGTACACAATCGCCCTGCATTGCTTCATTACAAACCTGATAACCAGCCAGGGACAGGTGGTGTCATGGAAATTAGTATCACAATTGTAAGAACCAGAAAAGCCTTGAGCACCATAATTTTGATTTGCTTCACACATATGCTCCACATACATCAAGAGATGACTTTTATCCAGCTTACCTGGATTTTCAGATTTACTCATGTATAGTTTGTGGGATACTTTAAATTATTTTTAATGTATTATGGCATTGGGCTTTCCTTAGCCCAAGGCCTTACACATAGTAAACAAGCAGTCTATTACTGGGCTACATCTATAGTTAAGAAAGTTTTCTTTTATTATTATTAACCACATATAAGAGTATTACATTAAAAATTAAGAGAAAATTTTATAATCCAGAACTCAGGTAAGAAGACACAGGCAGAATCAGGACTGAAGACAGTACAGCATCCTAGACTCACACAGGCAGCCTTGTCATAACCAGGAACAGTTGGCTTTACAGGGAGAGAGCTACTTCAAACTTACAGAAAGACAATCCCCGAATTCCAGACACATTGACCCCAGCCTTACTTCCACAGCACAGCCACAGAGTCCTTGAGTAGGCCAACACAACTGACTGCCATTTGTTTTCAAATGATTTGAAGGTAAGTGCCTGGCTGGATTTGTGGCCTTCGACCAAACAGTACAGTTCCAGAAGGAGAAAGATGGAAGGTGTTCCTATTTGGTGCTTTCAGGATATTTAGGAAATACTGGTCAGTTGTCTTCAAGATAGGCTAAAAATCTTGATAAAAACTAATGTTTTATCTGACATTCTATTAAAGAGATGTGTAGTGATCAATGACTGGGACTTTTCTCTGGGATGGCAAAGGCACCTTAATACACAGAAAATTAAATATAATTCATGGCCTTAGTAACACCAGGAAAGCCTCTAATACTCTGCTGTCAGAGTCTGAGGATCCATCAGTCATCCCTAGTCTGATGATGAGAGTTGCTGAATCAAAATACAGTGACATCACCACTAAAGCCAGGAGCAGCAGACACACCCACTATTACCTGTCATCCTTAATCGGCAACATGAAAGTATGAAAAAAATAAGATATAATCATTACATTAAAGGGAAATCTGTAAATTATTATCATTTGTAAATGAGAAATTATGAAAATGAGGTTAAATTATAACATGTAAGAGACTACTCAGGCTGTTAATTTTTTGTTGATTAAAATATCACTCTCCAATCAAAAATAAGAATAATATACATTGTAAAAATGTGTATAACATATCACTAAGACTTAAGACTAAGGCCACATAGTATTGAGATTTCTTTTGAAATAAATCAAGTCAAACTCACTGGTAAAACCCTTCCAACGTTTCTTGTTTCTAGGTTACTTCACATAAACAGAATATATTCTCTCTTCCCCCTACCCTGTCTCCTTCTCCCCACCTACACTCAGCCCATACTGATCACTGATACTGATTACCTATTGGCCCAGCAACCAACCATGGCAGAACTAAATCTGTTCAGAAAAGGCTAATTAATATTTATTATTTTCCTTATGTTGTGAAAAGAGGAATATCATGTTTCCTCTTAGAGTATGTCTCTGAACTTTTAAAGGCTCAGCCATATGGAAGAGATCTACAAGAGTATATGAAAAGGCCAAGGATTTGGAATTCTAATTCAATTTCCCCTCATATTTTAGTACAAGCCTGTAGCAAACATTTATTTTTAGAGATATTTTCAGTGGGGAATTTAACAAAAGACTATTGTGTGCTTGACAGTTAGGTCTCTCTGGTCCTGTCTATACTAATGATACAAACATCAGGTTGGAATTAAATGACTTTAAACTTAAAATCAACTATTTCCAGACTACAAAATCTATTCCATACTTATCAGCACTTACAATTTCTGAAGTGAGTTACAGCTGAGTTCAAATGTGAAATCTGCATTTTCAAGTGTTCACATAAAAGAACTTCCCTGCAGAGCCTGACTACCTAATACTGATTGTCCAAGAACGCTATATAATGTTTTCATTTCCTCTTCCAACAAAACGGTTTTCATCTGCACTCAATGAACTCACTGCTGCATGGTTTCTAATAAAAAGCAGATGGCCACCAGCCACATCATTTGCCACCATTTTCTTATTAAATGGGTCTGACATTTTCTCTAAGTGAACAAAGTCACAAAGAGCTCACAGGCCTTCCCCAATCACTAAGAACAGCTCTGTCTTCATCTGTGACATGTACAGATAGGTCTATAAAATGCAAGAGCAAACAAGAAGCTATCTGAGAACAGTAGTGTGGTGGTTTTAGAGCACCGTCCACAGGCCCTCATTAAAAGTGAGGATAAAAAGAAAACACTAAAAACAGATAGTGTTAGTTCTCTTTCTTAGAATAAGGGTCATGATTCACTTCTAATAAACAGCATGTGGTGGCACAAGCTGAAAGCATGCCACAAAGGTGACAGAGCTCCCAGGCTGGATGCTGGGGCATACTCACAAAAAAAATTTAAGGAGAGGAATGGTGTACTTTAGCACAGTTCTAGAGACTGCATTCCATCATCATTGGCTCCACTGATTCAGGCCCATGCTGAAGCAGAATATGTCTGTGGAAGCACAGAGATGAGGAAGCTGCTTACCTCAGGGTCTGGAGGAAGGGGAAAATGGCCATCAAGACAGACCCTTTAGAGACACACTCTGGTGACCCAGTCTCCAGTATGACCCATCTCTGAGAGTGTCTGCAAATTCCCTAAGTAGCACTACCAACAGGAACACTTCCAAAAATAGGAGCACTCCCAACCACAGGAACACTCCCAACCACAGGAACACTCCCAAAAATAGGAGCACTCGCAATAACAGGAGCACTCCCAAAAATAGGAGTACTCCCAACCACAGAAGCACTCCCAACGACAGGAGCACTCCCAATCGAAGAAATAGATAATTTATGTTCAAAGTGGAACAACTACTCACCTGTAAAGCCTAGTTACCACCAACTAGGGCCACAGCCCAGCGATGGCATCAGTCTCCAGCACTTGGACTGAAGTCCCCTCAGCAGACACCCATGGAATACAAGCACTAACCACAATAAGCAAATGCGCAAACTGCAGATGCATTGGGGAGAAAGTCACCTTTATTTTAAGCCCCTAGGTTTTAAGGTTTAAAATGTAGCAAAGGGAAAATAGAACATGTGAATCTTCTACCCAATTCAGCTAGTCTAATTTTTATTTTAAACTGTAAACAATGAGAAACCGTGTGGATATCCTGGTTTTAGTCAGTATACCCTAGCAACGCCTCACGGTGGTCCTTAGCTACCAGCTAGCTTTCTCTGCTACCCACCTCTTAAGAGGAAAGCTCTCAGCCTCCTCTTTCACTCTTGGTAGCTCTGAACAGCTGCTTTTATTAAACACCCTGGCTTATGATCTTATGACTGGTAACATGTGCTATATGGTTTTAAATCAACGAACAAATGAAATTTTCCTGAAGAGGTTGTTCTAGGTTCACAGTATGCTGATGGAGTCATTTGAATGGGTCATCAGGCCCAACTGACCATGTCAAACAGTTACTGCTCTGCTAATGAATACTGAGAGGGAAAATGGCCTAATTACTAAAATAAAAGTTCATCTTTAAGAACCATGGGCCTGAGAAGCTAGTTTTAGAAGGGACCTGGATATAGTATTGTTCTTTTTTTAACCATGGAAACATTGACAACTCAGGGAAAAAGGCAGAGGCAGGTGGATCTTTACGAGTTAGAAACCACCCTGGTCTACAGAATGAGTTGTAGGACAGCCAGAGCTACACAGACAAACCCTGTCCTGAAGGAAAACAAACAAAAACAAAACAAAATAAAAACTTCTGTGATATAAATGTGAAGAATTTTAAACTGACTGCATTTGGGATGTCAGCCTGCTACAATACAATAGAAATGTCAAATTCAATTTTGTAGGTATTTTATAGTTTTGTTAGTATTTTATAGTTAGAACAACAAAATGTACTCCATACACCACTGCTATTTAATGTTATGGCCTTCATGTGTTAGCTAAATAATAAATACAATAAATGAGTCCTCAGGAACCCATAGATAACAATCTTGGAAAATAATTAAGTGTGGCTGTTCTGTTTCTGCCAGAGGAAGCAGAACTGTCAGTAATGTTAGTAACTAAGGCAGTCAGTTCAAATGATTCTAGGCCCAGAAGGTTGCATGATTGGCTAGAAGCCAATATCACTAGTTGGTGGGAACTATGGACAGAATCTTGGTGTCTCTGTTTTTGATTCGGAAACAATTACTATCTGTCTCAATTAGGAGGGCAAACGAAAGAGGCTAGCCTGGCTGGTCCTGCTTGTCGTGTGAAGAAACTTTAACAAAGGAGACTTGGGAACTGCTAGGCAAGGAGAGATGAGGGGTGAGGGGGCTTGGCTGGCCGTGTAAACCAGACCTCTGAAAAATAGCCATAGCCCCAGTACCTCAATATCCCTATACTCAATCCTGGGACTCCCTTGCAGTTAGGAGGGCATAGACAAAATCAGAGAAACAAGACTACATACCAAGGTCACCAGAAAAGCCCTTTACTCCAAAAAAAAAAAAAAAAAAAAAAAAAAAAAAAAAAAAAAAAAAAAAAAAAAAAAAACCCACAAATCCTGTTAGGTGGCTGTGATGGTTTATCTACGTAACTGGATGAGAAATGCCTAGGAGGTTTAATAAAACATACCCCAGGCTGTGTTTCCAGAGATATCAGACCATGAGGGTTCTGATATCAGGAACAGTTGATTCCTAGGCAGAATTGGGGAGAGTGGGGAGAGAGGGGGACAGGCCACTAGGGCAGTGCCCGCCAGCCCCGCCCCGCCCCTGGGATTGTTTCTTCCCCTCCCTTGTGTCTTTACTTTTCCCATCCAACAAGGTCCAAGGCACCTGGCCACATAACTCCACACCACATGCTCCTGCCCCATGATGCTCTGTCCCACCAATGGTCCTGAGTCATACAGTCAAGGACTATGGACTGAGTGAGAACCAAGCAGCTAAATACAGACAGTTCTAATATATACTGGAAATAAACCTGGCTTTTCCTCCTCAATCTACTTCACCTCAAAGTTATGTGTCTTTTTGGGGTATCCTTAAACAGGGAAATGAAAGCAAAGTTCAGTCATTTTTACCCACTTCCTAACACCACTCCTCAGTTTTTAGAAAATAAGAGAAATGTATATTTCACAAGAAGAAATGAACAGTTTAGCTCATAGTAGGTCTCCGTACAGCAGAGGACAGAACCATGGCTGCCTTGAGATGAATGAGAAAGAAATGGTTCCAGTCCCTTTACTAACACTTAACCACAACGATGGACAGGATCTAGAACCCAGAAGAAACTAGGAACCACTGCCTGACTTGCTCCTATCACTTCTGCTGGGGAGGACAACACACCCTCATGAAGAGCCTCCATGCTGGCCACAGCACAGAGAGTCTTCCTTTCCCTGACACCAGGCAGAGCTCCTCTAGGTTATGAGGTCACTGAAGAAACAAGAGAAGTCTAAGCCACAGGAATCCCAGGAGCAGAGGCGGGGGTTCCCATTCTCCCAAAGTTCAGATGAGGATGGCTATGGCCACTCACAAAGCTAGATCAACACTTCAGGGACACTTCCCAAACTAGAAACAAAAACGGAAAGAGAGAGAAGCCAGGAATTCTATCAATTCCATAGCAAATTAAAAAAAAAAAAACAAAAACGAATTTTTTAAAAACAAAAGAATACACTTCAGCAGGAGCACGGTGACATGCTTTGGCAAATTTTTTAGATTAAAGCCCACAAAATCCAGGTAAACCAGTAGCTAGCTATTCTAGACCAATATCTTTGGTTTAACAAGTGTTTCTCATCGAAGCAGGCACTGGATGAACAGCTCTACAGCTGACGAGAACCATATGGCTCAGAAGCCGGGCTCAAAGGAACATAGCATTCCATGTCCTGGTTCTGATGAAGAATTTACCTCAGGAACAGCCTTAAAGAGCCTCAGTGGATTCTAAAGAAGTGCAAGAATCAAGCAAGGGAGAAGGAACAACACATATAGGAAAATTAATACCAATCAGTTCCTCTTAGAGAGGCAATTCTCAGCGCTAAGTAAGAAGCACTCTCTTACGTGAGGAGACAAGCGGCATGAACACAAAGGAACCAGTCTGAATACACCATCAAAATAAACCAGCTTCCAAAAATTCACAATCAAACCTGTAGACCCAGAAATGTTCAGTCATCTACATTGACTTTATATGAGTAAGAAGTCTCTTTTTAGCTCCCAAACAAATGGCATCCCACGTAAGACAGAGCGTCACTTAAGGAGCACATATGTTTGAACTAGATATCTAATTACTGACTCATATGCTGGTGACTCAATTATACTGAGTTAAAGACTCTAGAAAAACATTATGAACTATGGAAAAAGACAGGTTATTCTCTTTGAAAATGTCACTAAATGCTTTGTGACATGTTGGACAGCCTTCAAAGCTGCAGTGAGTGCAATACCCAGCAACATCCTACCCAGCACATTTCCGGGGGGCACTTCCTCCAGATCTTCCAGCTCCCTTCCCATCAGAAGATACAGGCTCTCCAGAGTACAACATGCCATGTGGGGGACAGGAGGCAGGTCCTCTAGCGGAGCTGAGAAGCCTAGTGGAACCTGGCAGAGAAAAATGACGGGAACCAAGTGAGGAGATGAGGGAGGTATTTGAATTTTACTGCAGGTTATGATAAAAAAGAAGCTACACTTGATGAATTAGTGTAGAACGCACGGGTCCTAGAGGCTTCTGAGGGCCAGGAAACTAGCCTGGCCTCAGGCAGTACAAATTGGTAATAACTAGCACCTTAAGACATGTGCTTCTAGCACTTCTGTATAAGCCAGCCTGGGTCTGCCTGGGGCTTGGTGAGGGGGGAGCAACTCAAGGTGACCTAGACCAGTGAGAGACCACTGCCCCAAACCACAGGCACCAGCAAATCACAGTCCTTCCCCTGCCTGGGAGGAGGAGGAGGGTCTGGGGAGAAGAACATTTAAGGTCTTCCCCTCCATAATAAAATTGGACTTGCTTATCTCAACTTGTCCCCAGAGGCTGTGTCTTGCTCTCCACAACATCTAGCTGCCCCCCCCCCCCGCAAGGGGAACTAGCAGACCCTGCGCACAGAGGCAGCCCCAACACCTGACCCCAAACCAGGCTCACCCTAACAAATAAGTTCTGAAATACTAAAACCTCACATATTTAAAATGTGTCAAGCTTTGAAGTTAAAAAATCTTTCTGTGACTTGGTAGCTGCCCTTGCGCTGGTCCAGAGCCCCTTGTTAATATGTATGAGTGTTATGCCATGCAACAGTTCTCATGACTATACCCTGATTGTTTCAACATTCATTATAATTTAAAATTGTTGGCATCTTCTGATAGTGTTCTGAAGAATGTTCAACAAGAACATGTGCCTTGAGACACATGAAAATAGCTGATAAAATAACGCCATGAAAACACTGAGCACTTGCTAAGTATGTTTGCTATGTGCTCTGTCGGAAAGAGAACCTATGCTGAAATACTCGAGTACTGAAGCAAAGACAGAACACGTGCATAAAACCACACACAGCAACAGCAGATGCACGAGCCCCTACTTCATGATTTATTCTTAAGGAGACACTGTCATGAATGATTCAAGGTGTGTGTTTCACTAAGTGTTCAGAGTTATATCCTCCATATCCAAGTACCCAGGAAGTATTTCAATCAAACAATGTGTCCTCGGTGCCCACAGGCTCAGAGCTAGTTCTGAGATGAAATGCCAAGACAACTGACATCACAAGCACAGAGTGACTGCTGGAAAAGGGGCACGGCAAGGGAACCGATGGAGGCTCAGGGGATGGAGAGCTGGGAACCGCAGCAGAGAGATGGCTTTTCAACGTGACACATCCCAGTGCCCGTGTGCTGTACAACTGCAGCTCTCAAGAGCAGCTGCAAAAACAACATGGCAGGAATCCAAAATGTAGGGAACACCAAGCCTGATGGTCTGTAATCCAGGGACTTGGAGGCTGAGGCAGAAGGATCACAGTTCCATCACAGAATGAGCTCAAGGCTATCCTAGTAACTCAGAGAGCTACTGTCTCAAAATAAAAACTGAAAAAAAAAAAAAAAAAAAAAGAGTGTGGGTATGGTTCAGTGTATGCTATGCACAAGGACCTGGGTCCAATCTCTAGTGGTACACACACAGCACATGACCATGCGCTGAGCCGCACACATGCTTCCTCTGTCCCTAACACTCCCCGCAAGCACATTCCTCCCTAGCTGACCCTGCAAGGAGACAATAGGCCATCAGTACGCCCCCGCCATGAGAACATTGTCAAATCCCAATGACACCTGACCCAGCCCCTAAATCTTAGAAAGTATGTGATGATCGGTATTCTTCCAAACTGCCAGATATGTTATAATCTGCAACACATGGCAACAGAAAAAATAACACAAAGAACAGAGGGAGGGCTAACTTCCATAGTAGGTCTGAAATAGTTCACATATCCTTTTAAAAAGCATATTAGACTTGGATTCCTGTAGCTGTAACTCCATGGCGTCAATTGTCTTTTTTGTTGCTTAGCCGTAGACACATAAGCAACTGGTTCAACCTGCAGCCTCAGTAAGAAATGACACACAGACGGTGAATAGCAGCACTCATGGGATTTGTAACAGCCAGCAAGAGCTACCAAGCTGCAGCAGATGTGCAGGCCGTAACACCGTTAGCGTCCCACAAATAGCAAGTCTCCGTACACCAAGTACTGTGCTCTGTTCCACAGCCTAGCCAGGGCTGGCTAACCATCATGCATGCAGCACTAGAGAGAATAAACCTCGAACAGCAGAGATTGAGGGCAAACTTTGTTCAGCTCCTCCCTCGGTCACCTACAGATGAGCTGCTTCCATTAGGTCAGGTGTTTATGCGCCCCAGGGATCATATCACTCACTGCTGAGCTGCTTCTGGCTGGTCCTGCCTGTCCCTTGGGGTTGTTCTCATCCAAGTTTAATCCCAATGCCTATGCCTTGTGTTCTCCACAATTCTGGCCTATGGACTCTTCTCCATGCCAGCTGTCTATCTGCTCTCAGACAGGCCTGAACAGACTCCAGGCTATGCAGGTAGTCCCTCCTACCTGCTTGCTTCCTATACCTTTGTCCTTGAGATTTGGGCTCTGTAAACTTCTTGACTATTGCCTTGTCTCCACAATAACATTTACATCTGCTTCTTCCCTCCATCCCAAAGTGACTCTTATCTTGTTTGATGTGCAAAAAAAAGCTGCGTATTGGCTTCTATGGTTCCCAGATACTCTATGGGAGCCATTTACACAACATGTTACCAAGGCAAAATGACAGCTGACACAAGAATTGGGGTAGCTTTTGACCCTTCACCTAGTCTCCAATATACCCACCCAGACCTTTGGAATACTGCCCCTGAATTTTACTCCTAACTCTTACCCGCTGTAAAAATTCAACAGGGCTGTACTTGGGTCCCAAGACAAAAATCTTCTGTCCTCTTCGAGCTATGCCACTGAACACACGAGCAAATGCAATGAAGGCCTCTTGGCTGCTTTCTTCCTGGGGCACAGGTTGAGGGCTAACACTTGCCACATCTGGCTCATCACCTGCCAGGCACAAAAAGATATTCAGTGCAGTGAATGCTCACTTCAACCCAGGAACTGTTTTTACATATAGAAGAAATAGTAAATATGAGTATTTGTAAAAATAGAAACAATATTGCTAAAAAAAACCAAAAAAACAAAAAAACTAAAAAAAACTATGACGAAAGTTAAAAGATCAGGGACAATATACCAAGTTAAGCAAAAATGTCAAATATGGTATTTAGGAATGTTGTACCTCTTGGCTCATCTCCCTGGGGACTTGTTTCAGGGGCACCTCCATCCTGGGTGGGAGCCTGGGATGACTGCCCCTGTGCTCCTGCAAGCTTCTCTGCATGTCTCTGTCGTGCACGCTCACGTCTTTGAGCCATTTCTTCTTGAGTGAGAGGCCTATAGGATGTCACAAACACTTTACAATCTGGCAGCACCAAGCACCTCTCAGCTCCTTCAAGAAGAACAAGTGCTCATACAGCCACAGAGGTGATGATGAGTCCCAAGTCCCCCCAAGCAGAGGCTTCCCCAAGTTCCCTCCAGCAAAAGCAATAAAGGGAGCAGGCTCTCTGGCCTGCTATATTCCCACTGGCTATGAGCTTATGAACTGATACACTAGTGCCCATGGCCCCAAGCAGCACCAGGTACAGTCACACAAAACCTTCCACAGATACTCAATAGTTCTGCTAAAGGCCAACAAGGAGAAAGAAGAAAATGGCTAACAGGAATGCCATGAGAAGTTTGTAAAAGACACTCTAAGAATGAGGGTTTTTTTTAAAGTTAAAAGTATGTCTTCGTGCAAAACCTACATTCACAAGGAAGGCTGCAAATGCCATGAGATCTGCTTTAATCTCTGCCATGATGGAATGCAGCAGACATATATGCCAAGAAGCTCATTTCCTCTTTCAGTTCCTTGGCCATGATGTTTATCATAGCAATAGAGAAAATTAAGATACCTGAGCTACATTATAAGATCTTATCTAAAATAAATAAATACAAACCAGACAAAAGTAATGTGCATTTCTAGTGACCAGTAGTTATAAAATACATAAATGACTGCTAGCTACTCAGTCACCCATGGAATAATACCTACTGGGCCCTGCACTGTTACAGGAACTGGGATGCTAGGGGAGGAAACAAAGCAGGCACAGGGAAACACATGCGGGGGAGTTACTAAGGATCTCAGAAACACCCAGTATTTATTTGGAACAAAGAGGAATTTCCTGACAGAAAGCAGGGCTCAGTGGGTAAGGAATAGCTGAGGGGTTGAGTTAGCAAGGTTACAGATAACCAGCATCTCCCGAACAGAAAGCAGCCACCGGCATTAGAGGAGACCAGAAGTAAGATTGCTGCCTGGAGACTGAGTGCTACGTTAGCACACAGCTTTGGTTGAGAAGGAAAAAAGCCAGGAACAGAAGTCCATCTGGCTTTGGGCTATTATGTACAATCACCACACTCTGGCCTCTGATGCTGGTGGAAGAAACAGGTTGGCAGAGAAGCTCGCTGTAGTCAGGACAGGTGAAAACTATGCTATAAGCTGGCACAAATAATAGAGAGTCCGTGAGTCAAAAGAAGAGGCATCTGTCTGATGTGGCATCTACTACTAAAAGCTGGTTCTCAAGGAGGAAACGAAGCCACGACAACCAGGCACAACAGGGCAGGTCTGCCTGGAAAACTCCAGTTTCTTATAACTACAGCTCAGAACAGCAAAAGCGAAGACATAGAATATACAAAGAGTCAAAAGGCTGGAGCTGGCTGCTTCAGGTAGGGTTGGTGCTGAGTGCTGACACACCTCGGACTCTGGAGTGCAGGCTCTACAGAGCACCATGGAAGACACAGGCTTCAAAGCCAGGCAGGCTGCATTCAGACTTGTGCAATTCCTCTGGCTATGTGACCCAGAACATATTACACAGTTTTTTTCTAAGGTTCTTTAGTTCCTCACAAGCCAAAGTGAAACAAGAGCTGTGGTTAGACCCAAGTGGGGTGCTGCAGGAATTCCACAACAATAGTCAGGGGTGCTGCAGGAATTCCACAACAGCCTAATGAACCAAGACCAACTGCTAGTGCCACAACTGCAGAGTTAAATTCTTCTGAAGGAGTTGCAAGATGGTTCAGTGGGTAAAGGTGCTTGCTAGCAAGCCTGAAGACCTGAGTTCAAATACCAGGACTCCCATGATGCAGGAAAAAACTAACAACTGATTCCCACATACTGTCCTCTGACCTCCACAAAATAAGTAAGAAAGTAAAGAAATGTAAAATTTAAAAAGAAAAAAAAACTTTTGGAAAAGGGTTTGAGCAAGATCGCTCTGGAGCAGGATGAGAAATACGCTGGAAAGTCTTAGGCACAGGAACCAGCTCAGAAGTTGTTCCAATTATTTCCAGAGATGACCAGAGTCTCTCAAATAAAAAGCATGCTGGGAACAAACCTATGTCAAGCCTCTAGCAAGCCTCTCTTAGACACCTTACTGGGATATCTGGGCCCCAAGCCAGCATACTTGCTGATGCTAACACATCTAATCTGGGAAGTGAATTTAGTATGCATGAAGAAGTGTGCCTCCTCCTCCTCCCTGCCTCCTGACTAGGAATCGGGCAGCCTGGCCTTGGAGGTTCCTACAATGACCCATAAGAAGAGCTCCTGCCATGCCACACTCTATGTTCCTGGTCCAGGGGCCTGAATGCTCCTCAGCCATGGTATTAATTCCCCACACTCCTTAGTGTCCTCTTCAACCACCAACCCCATCCAAAACCTGACAGACAGGTTCTAACTAGCTGGGGAGGTAGAGCCATGAAGAGGAGGAGAACACTTGAAGAGCAGACCATGGAGAATGGGTGAGTTTCCCAAGACTCTGAACTTGAAAAAATCCTCTCGGCAACCTGCCACCTCTGAAGACACAATCTACAGAGAAGTGATGAGCAGACATCTAGTTTCCCCTGATGAAGACATGGCTAGAGCCAAGGCAGGCTGACTGCATCATACCTGACATGTTCAATGAAAGGTTACCTGTCACACTACAGCTAGTACTAGCCTTTAGGTTCAAGTTCAAGTCCACAGGGGATTTCAACTGCTTTCTTCTACAGATGTGAGAAAAGGACAGACGACTAAACAGACTGATTCTAAGTTACCCCAGGGAAGTGCGCAGTTCCAAGGCAGGCATAGGAAGAGGGGCAGGCAACATCTGTGCCATCTACCCACACCCCAGCTATGCGCCTACCATCAACCATAAGCCTTTTCCCCAGCCCCGCCCAACGTCCCCCCTTTTCTTACCTTGGCTTATTCTGAGGCAAGGCTTTTGTATCAACTGCAAACATTTTGGAAACAAAGATAATAACTGGAGCAGTATCTTCACTTCCACATTTCATGAAAGCTAAATAAACATGAAACAAAATGTCACTGCTTTTCCCAAGATTAAAAACCTAAAAACTGTTGTGAACAGCAATTACATTTAGAAGACAGCATCATCTAAACATGTTAACTCTTCACCACTGTCCTAAAGCAAGGGTTGGAAGATGTAGACAAAGAAACAACGCTGAAGGGGTGGGAGCTGGGAGGCTCTTCCCAGAGGTACAGCTAGTGACAGGGCCTGACCACCTACAGCAAACCCTAATCAATGTTTCTCTGTATCCAAGGGAGAAGGTATACAACCAAGTACTGCTACCAGGATAGAAAGCCAAAAATGGAGCTCCTTAAATGTTTTTCCAATCCTTTGCAATAGCAAGTTAAAGTATAAAAAAAGACAAAAATAATGTATCATCAGGGCTAGAGAGATGGCTCATCAGTGAAGAGCACTGACTGCTCTTCTAGAGAACCCAGGATCAATTCCCAGCACCCACATGACAGCTCACAACCATCTGTAACTCTACCTCCCAAGTCTGGCTTCCCTGGGCATCAAGCAAGCAAGCAAGCATGTGGTACACAGATATGCATGCAGGCAAAACACTCATATGCAAATAATGATAATGACACTAAAAATTAAAAATAATGTATCAAGATAGTAACAAAACTCAGAAATAAAGATTCAGTGCCATAAAGAAGTCAATTCTCACTAAGTATATAAAGTGTGACACAATTCCATACCAACATATGTCAGAACCTCAAAGATACTCTTTCAAAACCTAAAAACAGTCATAAAGGTATTAGTTTTTAGAACACTCATTACCTCTTATCAAAATAATTTCTGTAAAGAATGAAATATTAAAAAAAAAATCAAACAAACCAAGTGGTAGTGGTGCACTAGGGAAGCTGGGAGACCTCTGAGTTTGAGGCCAGCCTGGTGTTCAGATTGAGTTCCAGGACAGCTAGGGAAACGCTGTCTCAAGAAACCAAAATAGATTAAAAAAAATACATCAAGGAAACTACAAAAGGCAAGAACTGAACAGTTTTGAGCATGTTAAAAGCATCACTCCGACTGGAGCTAGAGAACATGGAGTTGAATGCACGTGAGAGACGACGATTGCTTGGCCCAGAGAACAGGCGGAAACACTAGGCAGGAGTCGGATTCTGGATACATTTTAAATAAAGAACTGAAGTGTTTTCCTGTGGAGTGGGTCCAGGGGTGTGAAGTCATTGTAAGAATCATAAATAACTCCAGGGTCTTTGGACTCAGCAGATGAAAGGGTGGACACAACTCTAATTACAGAAGGAACAATTAAAAAGAAGTAGGTTTAGAAGGCTGGGGCATGTCAAGTTTGCAATGTTTCTGAAGCACAGAGGAGGAGGGAGTGGGAGTGAGCAGGTCTAGTGAGTCTGGAGTTCACAGAGCACCTGTGCATGCACATACAGATGGGAAAAAAGGAGCACACAGTAGCTGTCATGTAAAGTCAGAAGGAAAGGTGAGCTCACCAAGACTGCAGATAAAATGAGGTGTAGGGAGGGTCCTGTGTGACATCCAAAGTCAAAATCCCGGGGACGAAGTGACAAAAGAAGTAGCAGCATGTGAGAGTCAGGGAAGACCAGGCTCAGAAGAGGAAGCGAATGCTAGTGACAGATGGGGTCAGATGAGGATGGGACACTGGTTCTGAGTGCAGTGAGTCAATAGTGGGCCCAGCTATAGCAGCTTGCGGACGGGGCTGCAGGGAGTGCACGCTTCAGTAAGTGAGGAGAACTGGAACGCCAGTGGACCTCATATAGGGAGTGTGTACTTGCAGTTCTTAAGCATCAGTACAGTCCCAGGAACCACTCCTTCAATCCCTAAGAACAGTCATGGCAGTGACATCACCGCTCAGGGAACACACGCTCAGCTATTTAGGAAGGTTGGCTAAAATAAAGTGGGAGTATAAAGTGAAATCAGAAAAGCAAGCGGGAAGGAGCCTGGGTTAGGAGCTGCTACCGGAAGATTTAGCAATACGCTATAATAAAAGGAAAGCTTTGGGGAGGGGAGACATGGTCAGTTCTAAAAGCGGTTATTTGTGGAAGTAAGTGTTGTGACAAACTGGCTGTTTTATAAACTAACATTCAGAAAAATAGGGCAGCCTGGACTGAGGACGGTCAACAGTGCGATTCACCGCAGAGTGTGCATCGTTCCTTACCTGCTTTTAGGGCTTGGGTTTCCAGTGGAAGAGACTCAAATGTCTGTGATCCTGTGCACATCAGTTTCTCCACTCGCTCAGATGTCATGTCAAGAGGACTGGGCAGTTTCTGACACACCATAGCTGAGGCCTGTCGTTAAGGATTCTATCCTGTCAGAGTAAACTACACTAAAACAATCAGGTGTATTTATACAGAAATGCCGGGCCTGGAAGGCTCACTGCTTCCTGATTCACGACTTCCAGGATACCACTGATTCCAAATATCTACTTTCATAATCCTAGTGAAAAGTTTCATCTTATCATATACTTTATTAGCTATTTTTATTGTTAATGCATTTTTATTTTAGAGAACAAATAATGCTTTGAAAAGAATACCTCATAGAACTAATATTAACTAATACTGGCATATTAACTTTTCTTGTATTTCATGTTGCTCAAGATAGACCATGAAATAAACAGAAAAGATTTAGATAGATCAGAATGGGTTATTTCCAGAGGGTTCTCTGATTTCCATTGAAATACTGTTTTTTATCTTATTTTATAAAATCCAGATTATTTAAAAAAAAAAAAAAAACCAAAAAAACCCCACTAAACTAAAGGATACCGAGTACAGCATGGGATATGGGGAGCCACTGGCTGCAAATGGCATTGATCTGGACTTTAGGGTCTGAATGTCGTGCCTCCCGGGCTCCAATTTTTAATCCTAAAGAAGTCACAATTTTATCAATTTTTTCTTTGTCCCTATGGGAAAGATGAGAGAGAGAAGCCATAAATGGATATGAATGAGAAGCAAGAAAAATTAGTTTAATTTTGTTTGATCCCCCTTTTTTTTCTTTGCATTTTATTTTTTCAGAAGTGGCTAAAAATAACTAAAGGGACCCTGACAAGCAACTTCCCAGGCTCTACACTAGGACTTTCAGACTCTTTTCTAACCATGCACAGACCTCCGTTCTACAATTTACTGAAACAAGTGATGTCTAACAGGGCAGCTTTACAAACAAATACCAGCACTCTAATTCTGCCCCAGGTTAATATTTACGAATCTGGCTATCTTCTGCACTTGCACCAGTGAGTTTCCTCAGTTTCCGATCTCATCTCTCCTACCACAATTACTGGGTCTTTATAAAAGCTGTGCTTACAAAGAAGCAGGCCCAGCACTTCTCTGCAGCTTCTGCCCAGCAGGCCACACCACACTGCTGTCCAGCCCTTCACCCCTTTGCTTGAGGTACAGGTACTCCTATAACTAATCTATCTGTGAAGCTCTGTGCACAGTTTCTGTCAAGCTCAGCTAGTTCAGAGACCACAAGACTGGGAAATGGGAAATAACCCCGCCCAAAGATTAAACAATTTTATAACAGCCTTACTTTTTTAAGACCGCATCATACAAACTCCAAATATTTTCCAGGATCAACTGTACAAATAAAGGTTTCTTTCCTTTGGCCTGCACAGAAGAACATGTCAGCTTCAGTTCCTGAACATTTACTACAGTTACACCTCAGCCCAGCACTGTCCGTGTGGCTTATTTATGTTGGAGTACTTATTCAATGGTAAAGATGAAAGCTAATAATTCATAACCAGTAAGCCACCAGTTCTATTCCTATAGGAACCAGAAGGGTGTTGAAATAATGTGAGCATTTGTAGAACATACCTCGTGGGCTGCTCTACAACTACCATAAAAAAATCCACAACATCCAAGCTGTGAATACATCAAGGTCTCTTCACAGGTTTGCATTTCCTATGTTCATGTTTCTGTCCTTAGACATGAGAAACCATTCATAAGAACAGGAGAGTCTTTTAATTGCAGACTTTATTTGTTCCATGGAGAGAGACACACATAGTATTTACAGCAATTCAGATGTGGACAATTAAAAGTACTGGCAGCAAGCTTGACAATCAGTTCAAACTCTGGAGTTTATGTAGTGCAAAGAGAAAACAAACTCCTTTAAAAACATTTTTAAAGAAAAGTCTGTTTTTTAAAAAAATCAAAGCACATGAAAAACTAATAGCTTGAATAGTGAGAACTTTGGATTGTATGACTCAATTGCATAAACGTGAAATGGAACATATCTATTATTATTATTATTATTAATTGATGCCAATTAAGAGCCATTATTTTGAGTGTCCAGTTTAAAGAAATTCATAAAAAGAAATTTACATATAAATGTGACTTTCATGGCTTTACTTACATTATGAAAATATATGAAAAAAATTACAATGTCTAATCTTAGAGGAATACAAAGGCAAAATGTGTGTCTTCAAAGTGCCCAGGATCTAAGATGTAGAGTACTCAAAAACCAAAGAGTTTTCTATTCATTTAATATAATTTACTTAGAGACAGTATCACTATTTCTCAGGCTGGCCTTAAGTGCTTAGGAACTGACCCTCCCAAGTAGCTGGGGCAATACACATATACAACTGTACTCGGCTTGCTCATTATACTTAAAACTGGAATTCCACAGAAATAATGCTTGCACCTAAGACTCATGTACTGTCTCCAATTCTGTGGCCTAAAAAGTCCTCCATGAACTTATAAACTAAGGCTGAGTTGCTTCTACTAAAGCTGTATCCTAGAAGTTTTCTAAATTCAACAATCAAAACAACACAGACCATACTACCTGATCAACTTTCATAATCTTCTTAGCCTTCATATTTATATAATAATCTCCCCACAGGGTCTTCAAAAGAACTTCCTTCTTGATGCCAATTTTTTGACTATAGATTCTGGCAAAGTGCTCAATTCTGAAAAAAAAAAAAAAAAAGCAAAGAACAAACAAAAAAAAGTGCATGTTATAGCAATAACAATGAATATAGCTAACACTGTTTCTTTGCCATATACTATTCAGAATGTTTATACACACTACTAAGCTACTACTTTCAACTGTCCTACAAACTTTTCCTATTTATTAGAAAAGGATAATGATGCAAAGATATTACACAGATAGTGAGATTGCAATTTACACATGAGCATGGTGACACTGAGGCCTGAGTCACTGTCCAACATTCTATATACTGGCATGAATTAGAATAGAATTCAGGCTGCAGCTCCTGTGTAAAATCTGACACAAAGTACACAGGTCAAGGAAGCAAAGATGCCAGCTGCCCATCATCTACTAATTACAGGAATTATTTCTGGTCTTCACTGCTCTAAGTGTTGTTATTACAAGGGTAATGGGCTCTAGAGCCCGATCTGCCAGTACTAGAGATTTGTAGCATCCTGGAATAATCAGTGACATAACACATCTACTCAATTCTTGTCACCCACAGAGAAACCAGCTAGCAGCAGTTTCCACCCACTGGAGAGGAGTTACCAGCACCAAGGTATAGGGCATTGTCTGGTTAAAGGGCTTAGAGACCACCTTCCTTTCCTGTAGGAAACATTACTTGTCATCAAAAGCATATCTAGACCTCTCAAAGAACTAGCCTGTCAGAAGGTGCTGCTCAGGAACAAGACAAAAACACCTCCTCTACATAGCCCACCAACATGACACCCAGAACTTGAGCTAGCGCAGAAACGCAGGCCTACAAGTACAATAGTGAATGAGAAAGGTAAACTATCCTTGGCTGAAGGGCATGTATTTGTCCATGTAAAAATTCAAAACAGGCAGACCCTGTGTCCAGAGTTGGGTGAGAGGTGAGCGGGTTCCAACTCTTAGGCCAGCCAAAGACCTCCTCTCCGAGGCTAGAGACACAGCCCAGTTCAGACCTCACGCCCAGTCCTGCTCTAAATCGAAGCTGGGAGAGACCTTCCCCAGTGATACCTACAGACACATAGCAGGAGGGGCATCCCATGGCCAGACTCCACCTGCAAGGCAATCTGCATCATCACAGATGGACGTCTTTGGACCACGTGGACCCTGTGTCCAGACCAGAGTAAGAGATCATGCAGACTCCGTGTCCAGACCAAAGTAAGAGATCATGCAGACTCTGTGTCCAGACCAGAGTAAGAGATCATGCAGACTCCATGTCCAGACCACAGTAAGAGATCACGCAGACTCCGTGTCCAGACCAGAGTAAGAGATTGTGCAGACTCCGTGTCCAGACCAGAGTAAGAGATCATGCAGACTCCGTGTCCAGACCAGAGTAAGAGATCACGCAGACTCCATGTCCAGACCAGAGTAAGAGATCACGCAGACTCCATGTCCAGACCAGAGTAAGAGATCACGCAGACTCCGTGTCCAGAGCAGAGTAAGAGATTGTGCAGAGCCCGTGTCTAGACCAGATAGGAGACACACAACCCCTGTAGACACAACTGACTAAGATCCAACTAAGAGCTGACTAAGAGTGAACCAAGGAAGCCATGGGCAGACACCAGTACAAGAATACATGTAACAATATAAAAAACAACAAGGCACCACCAGATAAAACTGGTGGTTCTACAACACCAAGACCTGAACAGAGCAATGAAGAGGAAACAGAAGAAAGCAACATTAAAAACACCTTTATGAAGATTATAGAAGCCTTAAAAGAGGACATAAAAAATTCTCTTAAAGAAATAGAAGAAAATATTAATGAAAAATTGGAAGAAATGAACAAATCCTTGAAAGAAAACAAAGAAAGCCAAGAAAAAGGAAACAAACACATGAAAGAAACATTCCAGGAACTAAAAATTGAAATAGAAGCAATAAAAAAGGCACAAAATGAAGCAAAAGAGGAAATAGAAAATCTGAAGAAAAGAACTGAAACTACAGATACAAGCATAACCAACAGAATCAGAGAGATGGAAGAGAGAATCTCTGAAGTGGAAGACTCAGTAGTGAAAATAGATCCATCAGTCAAAGAAAACAAAGGGAGGGTTCAGACTGTGTTTCTGTGCATGGACTGGCACCCTGGAGCCCATTCTCTCCAGAGGAACACCTAACCCAGTCTTGATATTAGGCTGAGGAAACCGGACTTTCCTGGAGTGGATGCTGAGCTGATCCATCTTGAGACCTCTTGCCCTGTCTGGGGAGGGGATGAGGGAGTAGGGAGGAGGGAGGCTGAAGGCTGACCAGGAGGGGTCAGAAGGGGGAAGGCAGTTGGAACAAGGGGATACATGGATAAAAAATGAGACTTTACTCTATAAAAATAAAAATAAATAAATAAATAAATAAATAAATAAAAAGAGTTGAAAAAATTCAAAACAACCAACAAAATCATTAGTGGATTAAATACCTAACTTAAAGCAAGATCACATACAGACAGTCATGCTTTCCCAGGCTCGGCAAAGACAGGTGGCAAAGTAAGTCTACACACCAACTCTACACCCTGCCACCAGGAAAATGTAGTGCTACGTGTGAGCATGAGCATGGTCCAAATCTAGAGCATTAACACCACGAAATGCTGACAGGGGTGCAGAACAATAGTTACTCCAATCACTACCAGGACTGCAAAATAGTACCGCTTCTTTGAAAGGCAGTAAGGTGGTTTCTTAAATGTCTAAACATGCTCACTTGTGATGCAGCAAGGGTATTTAAGTAGTCACATAAACTGAAAGCATATGTCCATGAACAAGCACATGGATGTTTATAGCAGCTCAAGTCACAATTTCCAAAATTTGAAGAAAAGTGGGCAAAGTGTCCTTTAAGCAAGTCAACAGACAAACTGTGGTATAATCAGAAGACGGAATATGATTCAGCAATGAGGAGACATCCGTGGAGGCACCCTAAGTGTTCATGCTAACTGAATGAGGCCGCACAGGCTGACTTCACCATGCGGCATCTTAGAAAAGTCTCAACGATGTGAGAGTAAACAGCAGCGGTTGCCAGTGGCTACAGGAGGAGGAAAGAAGAGACGGGGCTACTGTGTGAACTTCACTCTCTGTTTGATCCAACAGCTACTTAGCACAGGGTTTCTTTTATAATGTTCAAAAAAGTTAATTTCTCTAAAACCTGTATTATTATTTACTGCGTCTTTCTGGAGAAGTTCTATATGATATGATACTTCAGGGTACAGCACCAAAAGCAAAAACTCCACAAGGGTCTTTGAGTGCCGAAGATGTGTTAGCATGTGTTTACCAGTCACAGCAAAGGAACTGCATAGATGGAGGATAACCATCCTAATAAATCTATGCATGGATGAGAGTGTTTGTGAAAGCTATACTTTCCTCTCAATTTTACTATAAATCTAAATCTTTAAGGTTTTTGTTTTGTTTTGAAATTCATTTTTCAAAAGAAAGAAAGGGGCAATCAAAAGCCTGCCATCTCCTCCCTCACTGGGGAGGAATCCAAAAGGAGCATCCTGAAGACAAATCAAGACAGGGTTTCTGTGTAGCTCTGGCTGTCTGGGAACCCCAAACATACACCTGCCTGTGGATGATTCTTTCGAGGTCAGCTACGGTGGTTTTCCCGAAACCCCAGGACTAACGTTAAATGGGTTAAGTAATATTATAAAGAAGCCACAGGAGTTGCCATTAACCATGACAGAAGAAGGAGAATTGCTAAGGTTGTCAGGCAGTCGCTCAGAAAAAGTCTAACAGTGCAGACTGTTGAAAATAAAGGCTGGCCACTCTCACTGAGGACAGAAAAGAACAAAATACCCTTAGGTCCAAGTCCAAGTGACAGCTACAGCTGTGATGGCATCCTGGCACTGCCTCCAGAGTCTCCTACACAACTGCCATTTGCTACAGTATAAACTTCATTTTCAGTCTGATCAAACTGTTAACTTATTTAGGAAAAGTTTCCTAATTTCCCAAAACTCTAGTTTCTATAAAATCTATATTGCTAGTTACTATTGCTTTGCCCTTTTAAAATAGAAAATTCTTCTTCTCTAAGTCTTATTGTCAGCAGCTTTCCATTAAAGAACTGTGTATGGAATGCTTCTCTCTCCCTCACTAGGAATGAGAATATTCCCTGGAAAAATCAGACTGGAGAAAGCTCAGAAAGTCAGGCCACTGTGGCTGCAAGCTTCCAAGGGTGAGTGGAACTCTGGAGCTGCCCACTGGTCCTGGACTGGGTCTGTAAGTCTTCAGGAAGGACTGCAGTCCACCTGGCAATCGGCATCTACACCTAGAAAGCTACAGAGACAGAGTCTCCGAATGTGTCTAAATAAAGCTTTGTCCTGTCACCCCAAATGTTAACAGAGAGAAGACCTGGCTCCTTTACCCATCAGTGTAGTAAGCAGGAAGGCAGAAGCAGGGTCTCTCAGTGGGGTCAGCTCCCAGTACCTCCGCTTCCTGTACACACTTGGTTGAAGTCAAACCTTCAGGATTTGGACTCTGTTCATCGTGTTTCCATGTCGATCAATGTCTTTTCATGTGGCAAGTTTCTAGACAGACTTCCCTTTTTTTAATGAGGAACTTTATGTATTTGGTACACTATTTAGATGAGAGGATTTTCTACCTTGTTTGTGTGCTTGGATGTTTTTTGGGTTTTTATACTTTTATCTGCAATATTTTATGCTGAATTTAATCCCATGTCAGTCGTTTTTGTTTCTTCAGTTTCTTTTAAGATTGAGATTTTTTTTCTTCTGTGCGACCTCCTCTCCTGGCTTTGAAAGAACTTGTTCCTTTTTGGTGAGGCTCATGGATGGGTTAATCGGTCAGGAGCTCTGTAAATTCATCAGTGCATGTGAGATGCTTGGTTCACTGGGTATGTCCAAAACTAGACAATCTACATCTAAGCCCCCAAATTTAGCCTTACTCTCTGCATTTTTAAGCACATTCAGCAAAATTTCAGCTGTCTTTGGCCACTGATCCTGTGTCTAGCCACACTGTTTAGCCTGGGACACCTACTCACTCCATCATCTTACCATCATCATATCAGTACATGGCCTCTTTAAAGTAACACCACTCAGGTACGTGGTGGCTTTTTGGATATGCAGACCTTAATGGCCTGGGTAGTCTCACAGGTGTTCTTAAAGTGAACAAAAAGATTTGAACCTCTTGATTTGCATGATTTTGAAGGGTTTTCTGGGTCAAAAGTCACGAATCATCCTCACAGGTCATCTCAGGCCTCTCTCTATATAAGAGGTGCAGTGTGGTTTGCATTTTATGTCTTCAGAATTTTAAAATATGCTCATTTGTGCTATCAAATCAAGTCATATTTTCTTTCATATTTTATAATACTGTCAGAAAAATGTCCACCTTAAATTCTAAAAGTGGTTAAGACTAACGAAAATATTCTATCAGAACTACAAACTATAAGATATTTGCCCTGCTGCTCAGATCAGCATCTTGAAATCTTCATAAGTTCTGCAGTTACTGACACACGCAGGTCATGTAGTTCTGCAGTTACTGACACACGCAGGTCATGTAGTTCTGCAGTTACTGACACACGCAGGTCATGTAGTTCTGCAGTTACGGACACACGCAGGTCATGTAGTTCTGCAGTTACGGACACACGCAGGTCATGTAGTTCTGCAGTTACGGACACACGCAGGTCATGTAGTCTTCAGAGCTTCCTTTGGACCCCTTCGTTCAGTTTTTATCTCATAGTAAAGACAAAATTTGCTTACTCACATTGACCCTTTCCCCATTGTTACTCAGTGCTTTCATTCTTTGTCACTATGGATAGAATAGATATACTCTTCAAATACTGATATTTTCTAACACAGTTTCTCTATTCTTGAATTCTAATTAATTTCCTCTACAGAAAAATTTCAAACTAGTGCTCACAAGTACCTTCTGAACATATTCCAGAATTCTTTAACTCTTTGCCTCCCTGACTGACAACTGCATTGTGGGGAATGACTGAGCCACACATCCTTTGCACCCCCCTCCCCAAGACTCCAGTGGATTAACATTTAGTGCAAGAATCTTAGATTTAGCACACACAAGTAAAAGTATTAGAAAAGGTTTTTATCACTGTTTCTTCTTCTAAGTTTCCATTCTATAGGTGGCGGATTCCATTCTATAAACCCAACATAGAAACTCAAGATCCAAAGTATTCTCACCCATAGCAGAATCTCCTGGGTTAAGAATCATTAAAAAGTCACCCTTAGGAAGCAGACCTAGGTCCAACCTCTAGCCATACTTAGCAGTACTGCATTGTTCAACACAGAGCGCCGTCTAACTTTCTTAACATGCTCATTTCTAGCTTCTGTGATGTTTGCACTGTCAACTTTCCCTAGCCACTGACTACAGAAGAGAGCTGGGAGGACGAGGTCTGCACTGATCTCACTTCCCAACTAACATAACCTCACTGAGAAGAGGAATGAGTCCATCATCAATGTATCCGACCTTATCTAGCTCAGAGAATACCAACCAGTAATACCTAAAAGTGGAGAAATCTCAAAGGGATGCATTAGAAGTTACCCTTAGTCTACCCTTTCAAGACTCTATTCCTTCTCCACCCATAGCAAACGCCCTCCAACATGTAAGACTTAGGCTCAAATTAGGATAAACCATGAGATTATAAAATCATTATGGACAAGCCCTCCACCTTGTGGTTCACTAGCAGAATGCTCACAAACTAGACATTAACAGGACTGAGCTTCCAGTATAATTCAGTCAGTCACTTTACTTTCTTCTTCTTCCTCTTTTGGAGACAGAGTTCGGCTCTAGTTTATGTTGTCCTAGAACGCACTATGCAGCTAGCTCATACTTCACTCCAATTCGTGATCTTCTGCCTTGTCTCACTGAAGTGCCATCTTATAGGTGTGAGCCGCTATGCCTAGCTAGAAAACTTTTATTTAGAAAAAGAAATAAAAATTATTTTAGCCCCATCTTTTTGTTTTTCAGACTGTGACAACACCAAGCTACTGGTGGAGAAAGGTTCATAATCCTCATTCTCTCCATATCTACACTCATTTAGGTTTGCCACAGCCTCTAGGCACAAGGACTAAGAAACCTATAGTGTATAATTTGTTAAAAATAGCCCTAGTGTGCACATAGTCAGGGTTCAGTCTCTAGCCCACAGGGAAGACCTAAGAGAAGTACTATGGATTGTAAAAAGCATGACCCAGTAAGGCTGACTTTAAAGTTAACGTCAGCTCTGTCTCTTAATAGGCAACAAAGACAACATGTCCTCAAGGCTTTTGAGCCTTAGACAATAAGATAGGTTTCAGAAATTGTTATGAGAATTTAATCAAATAAATAAAGTGAGTAACTCAATGCCTGGCATACGTATATGGAGTTGGTGTGGCTTTTCCCCATACTAACCTCTGTTGGTATTGGAATAAAAATAAATGTAGCTGCTCATTGGTGAACAAAAGCTTTAAAACACACACAAGACACTGCCCAGGAAGGAACTAAGCTAAGGTCAGGATGGGAGAATGGGTCAGGTGGCTCCGGCAAAGTACAACAGAAACTCAGTGAGGGATGGGCCTTTCAACAATGACACTAGAATAAAAAAGAAGTCAGCTTCAGCCCAAGCCACACACTCCACACAAAGTCATTAACTCAAAATGAACCAGACTTGAATGTGAACAAGAAAACCACAGGAGCCATGACAGAGAAGAGAGGCTGGTGAGAAAGAGAATAATGAGGGAAAGGGGACGAGAGAGAGATGATAAAACAAATACATCGTGTACATGAATAAAAATGTCATAATGAAACCTACAGTGTATAATCAATATACGTGAATAAAAACACTTAAAAAGAAAATCTTAAGGGTCTTCAGGTAGGTAAACAGTTATTAAATTTGATTTGGAATGTCAAACTCAGAAAAAAGTGGTAAGCTGATTGTGGTAGTTTGAATGTCACTGGTCCTCATAATCTCATAGAGAGTGGCACCATAGGAGGTGTGGCTTTGTTGGAGGAAGTGTGTCACTGTGACTGACAGTGGGCTTTGAGTTTCCTATGCTCGGGATACTGTCCAGTGAGTCAGTCGACTTCCTGCTGTACCCTGGTCAAGATGTAGCTAGCACCACATCTGCCTGCATGTTGCCATGCTCCCCATCATGATGATAATGGACTGGACCTCTGAAACTGTAAGCGAGTCACCTCAATTATATGTTTTTTAAAATAAGAGTTGCCATGGTCAAGGCGTCTCTTCACAGCAATAAAAACCTGCTAAGACACTGACTCACCGAAATTAAAATCTTTGTTCTGTAAAAGACACAGTCAAGAAAATGCAAAACTTAACCACAGACCAGGAGAAATATTTTCAAAGCACATGTAAGACAAAGACCCAACACTTACAATTTACAAAGGGCTTTCAAAACTCAGCTGCAGAAACACAGCTAGACAAAATGGACGGGAAGAGATATATAAAAACAAAATGCCCACAGTGATGACACCAAACCATGAAGCAGACCACGCAGGCACAGCAGAGGCAATGTAAAGTGGGAAAGCCTTTGGAAAGCTGTTTGGTAATTTCTTTACAAATTAAATCTACTGGCTTGGCATGTAGCTTAGTTGGCAGAGTGCTCGACTGGCATATACATATATTTATAATGGCCCTTAACAGGAAAAAATCCAAATGCTCTTTTGTGGGTAAATGGATAAATTAGGGTAAATGTAAACAACAGGATATTATGGGGAGTGTATCTAGACCCAAACTATTACAGGCTAAGCACACCTAATCCAAAATCTAAAATCTAAACCTTGCAAAGTAATAACACAACACCATAGGTAGAAAATTTACCAAGATTTTTATGTTTAGCCTCAGTCAAAACATGGGTGCACTCAAAATGCTGGATAGTTATCTTCAGACATGTGTGTATAATATAAATGAATACTGGACTGCAGTCCCATCCCAAGATACTTTGTGTGCATGTAAATATTTTTAAAAATCCTAACTATGAAACATTTCTTGTTCTAAGCATTTAGATAAGGATGACTCAAACTTTATGTATGACAATTTGTATTAGCATCTAGAAAATTATATTGAGTAAAAAAATTTAAAAGGGCTAAAAGTTATTTGGCTCTATTTCTATAGCACACTGTTTTGATTTAATTTCTCTAACATTCATAAAATAGCAAATGACAGGAAGGACATTAAAGGTTTTGGTTTTGGTTACACAGAGCTTTGGATGAAATAGATGTAGCTACACAAGGTATCATGTGGAAGCTTCATGATGATGAAACGTTCTCTGGCTTGACTGTGTCCCTAGTACTGTTCTGACAGGGACCCTGTTTTACCATTTTTCAAGGTTATGGCGGGACACTGAGCAGAGGGGTACAACATAATGTCATATAACTTCCCATGATATCAAACTGCAGTTACACCAAAAGAGAGTAACACGCCAGTGGACTAAACTTACCAAGAGACAGACAGAGGCGGAGGGACTTACCCGAAGCCCCAGCCATCTATTGCACTGGTAAAGACCACATTGCCCTGCTCTGGGGAGAAGTACAGCTGAGAGTCATCCAGGTCCTCCAAGCCAGTGCTCCAGTCATACACCTGATCTCCTTGCTCAGAATGTGTCTTCACCTGGGACTCTGTCTCTCTCTCTGCTCTTTCTTCTAGGACTTTAGAAGTAAAAAGAGTTCCTGTAAGAGCGTTAATCTAGGAGAGATGGCGAAATGGCACAGTGTCATTCATATGCTTAGGACACACGGGAGGGGACAGGGTGGCTGACCTCTACTAAGGCTAGAAGCATTGTCAGAGCTTGAGTTCACTGAGGTGACAGAATAATCAACAAGTAACTTACACTGTAACTTAACCTATTCTTTCAAATTCCAAAAACCTAAAGCCTCTGAAGGGCCATCTGTGTGGACTATTTTAATCCTGGGCAGTTTCACTAAAAACTCATCCAATCCAAATCCCGAAACTTTAATCAATGCTTCTCTAATTTCCCACACGAGCTGTTTGAAGCTCCTAGCACTCATACCAGGGTCTAATCTCAACAAAGTAATCTTACTTCCTACCTCAGAGACAAATGAAAGCTGCTACTCTGAATTCCCGCAAGTTCCCCACACCCTAACTAATGTCCTGCTTCCAGCTACCAATGCTGCGGGCATTTCTCCAGCCACTCATGGCAGAGGGCACATGTCCTCCGTGCTTCTTTGAGGGAGGAAATGTCCACAGCTCTCCCTAGTGTGCAGGGAGTTAGAAGGCCACCACTCCCTCTCAATGCCCTACATTGGTCTTTGCACACTGATCTCTAGAAAGGTTAAGTTCCTGTAGAGGACACAGGCTCATACTGGCCCTTGTTTCTGAGCATGTCTTGGTTATTGAGGTCCCGCTTCTTATCACTTGGTATCACGATCTCTCAATTCTTCAGCTCTAACAATGTCCTGAAGGAAACACTGCCCACTTTCTCTGGCTTTGTGACTTTGCACATTTGTTCTGTCTCCTGTAGAGGTTCTTAGAGAAAGAACTTTGAACTTGCTAAACACTTAAGGTTCCTCTATCACATGGTCTCCCGGTGAGACGTCTTCTCTTTTCTGGCACAGACTGGCTTGAGCAGCCCTCCTCATCTGTGCTCTGAAATCACAAAGGGGTACCTGGTTGCTCTCAAACGTCTCAACTGTCTACCTCACTCACTATACTGGGAGCTCTTTGAAGACAGGGACTCTGGTGTGCCCATCCTATACTTAGGATCTCTCCGTGTGAAGGGCATTTGGTACTGCATACATCTGCACAAATGTTCACTAAATAAACAAATCAATGCCTAAACAAATTTTCATCTAAAAACAAAAATCCCATACAGCCTCTTAATATCACTTCACTTAAGAAGAAAAGTACCTAATTTTAACATGAGAATCTACAGTCCAACCTGACACTGATGGCTTCTGGGAAACAGAAGCAGCTCCCAAAGGCACACTAGTTCTGTCCCCTCTACATAGTTGGTGACTCCAATAGACAGAAATCTTAAAGTGATTAAACTTTCAAATAAATGCATTTCCTCTAATACCATCTCATATCCCACAATCTGTTATAGTCTTTCAGTCCATTTTTAAAGCACTGAAGAATACTATACCTGTCCTAAAATATTCTTGAGGTGAGAGTAGGCCTCTTGTGGGGTGAATTTTAGCTCCACTATCAGGCGATCTATCTTATTAATCACTAAAACAGGACGGATGTTTTCAAGCCAAGCTTGCCGAAGAACTGCTTGCGTCTGAAAAACAAAGCAAAGCCAAACCAAACCAAACCCTCATGATCTGCAAAGACTAAGGCAAATACAAAAGTCTCAAAAACCAACACATGCTCCGGCTGCATTATAAACGACACACACATACATGTTTACAAGGTCCTCTGAAAGCACAACCGCATACATTTAAAGTATCATAAAACAAATGCCAACCACTCTGGCACATAGGTCAGAAGAACCCATGATCCTACGGTCTACCACATGACCACTCTTCTGCTATTCTAGGCAGTGGAGACTTCTCCCATCCTGTCAGATGCAACATATACTGCACAGGATAAGGCTGTACTTCTCAAGTGGAGACCCTGGTGACTTTGGGGAAGCATGCACAGTGGCTATATGATAATTTAATTCCATATTAAATCGCCTCCATTTAAAAAATTAAACCTTTTACCATTCTTTTTTTTAAACATCAAAAGAAAAACTGACTTTAGAGTTTGTGTTTCCGTTTGCTTGTCTGATTTTTAAGATGAGTTGCAAGTTTAAAAGAAAATGTTAGAAGAAATGAACTAGCCTTCCTGCGTTTTATGCCACAAGAGCCACATGTGGACTCTGGCCTTAATGACAAATGCTTTCCACTTTGCTGAGAATATGAACATTGGATTAAGAATGTAGTAGAAAAATCCCTACAGTAGAAAGGGCGTGTGCGCATGTGTGCACTGAGACGCTGGCAGGGGAGAAATAGCTCCATACCATGCAACGCCTTCTATGACTTGGAAACCTTTCCCGTTGGAGTAGGGCCTCCAGATCCCCCTCAAAATCAACATTCTCTTCAGCTTTCGTCAAAGTCTCTTTTAAAAAGATACTGCAGACATGTCTATCCAAGTGTACACACCATCTCTTACAATCTCATTAAGACTCTGGTGATAAACTTTATCACAGATTGGAACATTGCCAGATGTGGACTATAAAACCCACTGTCCGTCAACAGCACACAGCAGTCAACAGTGTCTCCTCTTCTGTTCCCTCCAGTCAAACGCAAGACCATTTCAGATCAGAGACCTCACCTGTGGACAGACTCCCTCCACAGCATCTACCACAATGATGCATCCATCACAAATGCGAACAGCTGTTGAGACTTCTGAGGAGAAATCCACATGTCCTGGAGAGTCTATCAGGTTAATCAGATATTCCTCATTACCTGAAATAAAATTTGAAGACCCATTTTCAGTGGTGCAGACGAGCAATCCTCTTCCCTGAAGACTTGGGAAGATGCTTCTCAGACAAGACTGAACAAAGCTCTAAGAGCCGGAGCTCCAATCAGCAGCTGTGACGCCAACTTCAGCACTGTACATGAGGAATCCAAAAAGCCCTACAGTGAACACTAAAAACCTCATTAAGAGCTTAGTGTGTGCCTGGTCCTGGGCTAAAGACGTTTAATGACCAAACACATATTGGATTATTAAACTATCCCTATGAGATAAATACCTCTATTCCCATTTTAATCATAGTTAGGTGAGATGCAAAGAAACCACTGGCTCAGGGCTCAGGAGTAAAAGCTCTTCAAAGAGGCCTCAAATGCCTATTTAAAACATTAAGCAGGCACCTAATTCAAATTCCTTCTATACTTTCTTAAGGAGCAGTGCACAAATCTGTAAAACCAACAGTGAGACTCCATATAAACCACACAAAACTGTGAGGAGCAGAAGATATAATGTGCCAGGCAGTACAGGACGTGCTCTCATGCTACATCCTTGAATATTGCCAACAAACCTAAGCCCACAGCCTGGGGACTCCTCATCTTTGTCTGGTTATAGCACTAAAATTCACCCCATCAAAGCACCAGACACCAGGACAACTGGTCATTAACAGACAGAGAAATTGAACAATGACACAATCCAGTAAATCATGTGAATAATAATTATATCACAGAATACTGCACTTAACCCCCATTACTGCCACATCTGATACAATCTGAAAGTCATATCAGTTACTTGAATGCTCAGACACAAATATGTCACTTTTGGTCCTTCCCTCCCCTTTGTGCCTATGAGCTGCAGCATGTTAAAGCATTACTGCAAGGCTCAGTGGTACGGTCTGACAGCAGAAAGACTTTTTTCTGGGTTATAATTCTAACATCTTAACGTAAAATGACAAAGATAAAGTCCCACAGCAGTAGCGCAGCCAGAGCTCACTAATTTGTGCCTGCCATTGCTCTAAGACTATCATGTTCTTCTCAGCCTCCACAGGAGAAGCCAATGTCAGCCTCCTTCTCACAGCGCGGGATACAAGAGCATATAAAATACCCATCTCTAGGACATCCAGCCAGACCCTCACTCTGAGCCTCACAATCAAATTGGCGGAGGCAGCCGGGTGGGGTGGTACATGCCTGTAATTTGGAAGGCAAAAAGATCTCAAGTTCAAGGTTTGTAGGGCTAAACCCTGTCTAAAGGAATAAGCTGAGCATTGGGAAAAACATTCAATTTCAGAGACCACTCCTTCAACCACCAACCCAGGCAGCACACTGTCCTCCACAAGCCAAGACTCCACCCACAGTAAGCTGGGACCTGGTTTCCTACAGTTTCCAGTCACCTGCCCAAACCTCTCATTGAGCATCCCCCTTCACCCAAGGTATGTGTACACCTCCTCCAGTATACGGGCACATAAATGGATGTACAGACCAAGCATTTACTCAGAAGACTAATAAATTTATTTTAAAACAACTCTTTAGTATATATATATATATATACATATATATATATGTATATATATATATCTTTACAGTCAAAACAAATGTGCCTACTATGAGATAGACATATTTATTTTACATCAAGAATTAAATCTTGGTGAATTCTTGATAGTATAGGGCACATAGCATTTTCAATTTTTTTTCAGAACTGATCCATACTTTGAATTCATAATTTTTATTGTTGAGAATACTACTTCATAAAAATGATGGCTACAAAAATGTCAGAACTATGTTTAGAGACATTTCAGAAATAGTTGGAAGTTCTGTCTGAATCCGAAGCCAACATCAGTTAGTGAAGAATTTTTTAGGAAACCTAAGTCATATCTTAAATAGCAATATTTAAAATGAAAACTTCTAATACAATATAATCTAAAGATAGACTGATTTGATACTTCTGTGAGAAGGAATATTCTTTGTTTCTGTAATTAATCTGTTTCCATGAAAGCAGACAACTTCATGTGTACGTCAAACATCCTTGACGCAGGGCAGTCTCTGACGTAGCTGAGGTGTTCCAGGCAGCACTGGCTGGCAGTGTGCAGTGTGACAGTGTGCACTGGTGAAGAACTCACTGTGAGCTCAGAGCCAAAGCTGTGATGATGAACACAAGTGAGTGCTGCCACCAACTCCTTGGATTTCTTCCTTTCCGACTTCGAGTTAATTCTTGGCTAATGCACATTAAGGAGACTTACTGCTACCACCAAACTGCTCATGACTTCCAGACTCAGTTGCATCATCTCATATGGGGTCACAAGGCACACTTTAAAAAGCTGGGCTCAGAGAGGGAATCCCAAAGTGCAACTGGAGTTTCGGTGGCAAAAACAAAAACAACAAAACAAAAAAGCAAAACTGCTCTTAGTCGGCACTGGCCCCTCCCCTTGCAGCCTGCTCAGGCAAGTTTTTGAAGAGCTTACAAATTTTCAGAGCTCTGCTGAAACCACCACACAAGATTCCCCATATCCAAGGAACCATTATTTAGCAGGCTTTGGACCAAAGGCCCACTGTGTCTTGATGAACAGTGTCTTGATGGAACCAGCTAGCTCTCTTAGCTCTGGTTTCAGTCATTTTAGATTAAGTACCATGGTCTCAACCAAATAGTCCAAAGGAAATTGAGCAAATGTAGCTTGGTCCAGGATCCTGGCACACAAAGCAACAGCTGGGAGCCTTGACCACTCAGCATCCTCTCAGCCAAACCCTTCACAGCACAAACATCCTAAAGCCCTCAAATATGAGAGTTTTCCAAGGTCACACACTGGTGTATCTAATGATCCGCTATGTCTGTATTCTAAGGTCACACACTGGTCTATCTACTAATCTGTTACATCTGTGTCCTGGTTTATATTTTGCAAGTAAGGAACTAGACAGGCTTGTTCATTTGCCAAACTCCAGATTCTAGAGTCAGCTAATTAACAAGCACTTCCCCAGCCTTGGGTAAGAAGTGTGAGTCTGAGCCTCCTGTCAGCTTCCTCACGCTGCAGCCAGTTAACAGCCCACACGGGCAGAGCTGTGCTGAGGGCCAGCCCTTCCAACTCCTCTCCTGATGCCTTTTCCATCCTAACTTTTTCAAAGCAACTTCAAACTGAGTTTTGAAGGAGGTGAAAAAAGACATCCCACATCCTTCAGAGGAGTCCACAGCAAAGCTCTTCTACTGGAACTAATCAGAGCTCCTCCTCAGAAACCTAGTTATTAAAATAAATGCCTTCTACTAATGTGTAGACGAGGGCCAGACGTTAAAAAACACATAAAAACGTTACGGGACTTATACACACACATAACATGAAAGATAAGATCTACTGTGTTGCAGGTTGGCCTTGAACATGCTACATGGCAAGGACAAGCTTGAACTTCTGATCCTCCTGCCTCTACCTCAGTGCTACAATTTATAGGCACACACAAACACACCATCATACGGTGCTGAAGATCAAACCCAAGAAGGCCTTGTGTGTGTTAAAGCTCTATTCCCAGCCTCTTTTGCTTACTTTCTTTTGAGAATTAATTTTTAATCAGAATTACAAATCAAAAGTTTTGGGTGTATGCTGAGTGATCTTTCCAGTCTGTAACAGATTCGGTCCTTCTCAGCTCTCCGATGCTTCTGCAGAGGAGAGTGGTGAGGACTTTTAACTTGTCACAGTGATCCCTGCTGTAAAATTCAGGGACAGACCCTTGCTGTCCTGTGGCCCAGCATTTCAAACAAACCTTCTTATGTCAGGGGACTGACCTAATAAGCAACAACTTAAAAAGACAAACTCTTTCTTTATGTTCCTAGCAACTGAGAAGAAGAAAGTCAAACAATCTGAAGTTAATTATGGTGTAAATCTCTCCATTTCTGTTAATGGGGTAGTGGGGAAACACTCCACCAAGCCCTTCACTTTAAGATGGAGTGCATAATTGTTTTGGCAGTCCGTAGCTGTCACCAGAACCTGGCTAAAAGCTTCTCTGTGGACAGGAGTTAGAAGGAATTAGCAGTCTGCTTCCAGAACATCACAAGTGACCACTGGAGCACAGGAAGACACAGGAGAAAACTTTCCTCAGCAAGGGAGAAACTCACCATTCAGATGAAGATCTGAACTTCATGCAAGTATCTTTTCTATGACAGCGTATTAGGAAAGGAATACTGAATCTAACCAACCAAAACAGCAGAAACCGAGCTATCCAAGGCCCATTACAGAAGATGGCACAGTCACAACTATACACATACATTACATGGCAGCTGCAGAATGACTACAGGTTTCCCTTCACAAGCTATGCTGACTCCACATCACCACTGTCCTGCAGTCTTCAAATCAATGCATAAAGTCATATGACACATCTACTAGCAGAGTCACACTGTCGTCTGGACCTGGTGTATCTCCCAAAGGCTTGGTCCCAGGAGGCAGCGCAACCCTTGAGAAACAGGGCCCAGGGAAGTCTTAAGTCAGCCAGGCAGTGCCCTCCAAGGGGCTGGCAGGACTCTAGTCAGTCTCCTTTTCTCTCGCTTCCTAGGGAGATGCTTCCTCCACCACATGGTCCATCCCTGATACAAGTGTGAACCAAAATCTCCAAATTCCTGAGCCAAAATAAATCTTTCTACTTCGATTATTTCAGGTAGTAACTACAACAGAAATCTAACCCAGCTTATTGATAGGATTATAAAACATAAGACAGATTCTATCTTCTGTTTGTAGATATACTACATCATGTGTATTTATATATAAATCTCTTAAACTCATCTCTGCTGATGCATTTAGGGCCAGTAAGTTCCATGGCCTTGCTTCTCAGGCATTCTTAAGTGAGAGGAGACAGCAGGATAACTGGGGTCCCTCGAGAGGTATGGCATAGACTCAGGTGGAGTGTCAGGGTGAGGTTTTGGAAGGAGAGTTTAATGACTTAGAAGTAATGAACAAACACGGTTTGCTCTGCCTGTATAAACTCATCCAAAGCTCTCTCTGGCTCTTCCTCATCGGGAAACAAATTGGACCTTGCAATGCAGCGTATGGTTTAACTTCATTCACTTTGGTTTTCTTCAGTATAATCTTAGTCCAACACCAGCTAACAGGACTGTGGCCATATCCCAAACTTCCACATCACAGAGAGCAGCCCTGTCTTCAAAGGTCTGTTGTTCTAGTATAAATCAAGCAGCAGTACCCCCACACCATCATGGTTCTATACTTGCTGGTATCTCACTCTGCTTCATCTCCCAGAAGGGGAATCATAGATTGAGGTCCAAACCTCTTGCAAATCTAATCTTGCTAGTCTGTATCATTACTGTAAGATGTCAGGCTTATCAGAGCAGTTCAGGGAATAACAGTACTAAACTTGGGCCAGGGAGAAAAATGAAGAGAGACCTCAGGTAGAAAAAGAGCTGTGTACTTGTATGACTGTGAAGTAAGGCAGACTGAAAGGCCAGGAACTGGGAGAAGATAAAGATATAGATGAAAAGACCCAAGAGTGGCATGAATCCAGAGCGCAGGGCTTTCCCAAAGACAGGACACAGGTAAAGATGCTGTACCATTACATTTTAAGGACAGGTGGCAGAGTCGAGAATTCTTTTCTGCATTACAGACAATAACAGTGTCTGCTGAATCTGTGGAAAGGAGTTTGAGGGGTATGCTGAAGACTGCCGTAAGGTTTCAAATAGCTGTTGGTAGAGAGGTGGGAAGTTGATCTGCAAGTCTGAAGAGGAAAAAGTGTAGAGAACATATCTTATCAAGATGAAGTTTGTTGGGAGAAGTGTTGCAAAGGGTTAAGGAAGCAAAATGAATGCTGGAGAAGGATGCTGGGAAGACTGTTGGTCAAGTGACACCCTTGTGCTGTAGAAGGCAGAGAGCAAGTAAAAGAGGCTAAGGGAGCTTGACAAATTCAGAATCTTAGGAAGTAAAACGTGGGTACCTCATCATGTAGGCAACAGAGCAGGGAAGAGCAAGGGTGTAAGAGAGGATTGAAATTTGACTGCTGTCATCAACTGAGTATATTTAACTTCTTGGTCGGTCACACAATGAACTTTCTGTTACTGAGATGAGATCTATGTTGTCCAGGCTGCTCTTAAATTCACAGGCTCAAGTAATCCTCCTGTTCACAGCTCCCAAGTAGGTGGGAGAAATGCACCCTACTAGGCTCAACCACGAGTATTTAAATTTGCAGTGTCAAAGATGGTCAGATCCAGATGATGCTGGGATCCAGAAAGCAGCCATGGGAGCAGGCAAAGAAGCAGAAAATTAAATTGCACTGATACTAAAAGGCCAACTCATAAGAGAAGTCATTTTAGGGGATAGTAAAAGTTACCTTGGAGAAGCCACATGAAAATGAAAATCAGGAGCCAGGTATGAAATCATCAGTAAACTGGGAATCTAATCAGGATCATAATATTAAGAAAAAAGAACAAGTGAATGATATGTGTGTTGGAGATTTAAACTAAGGCAGGACTAGCACTGGAGTGAGAATCTGGGCAAGAATGGCAACCCCATGTCCTAATTCAGAGACAAGGAACATACGAGAAACATAAGAAGAGCAGTGTGGTGAGAATGAGGAGGGGACACCAGAGATGTTGAGGGCATGCTGATGTTTGTCTTGGGAAGTCTGCAGAGGAAGTTTTGGTAAGGAAGGAATAGTAGGAGGTTGAGAGAAGTGTTAGAATCACAAAGAAATATGGAAATGAGGCCATAAGAGAGGCAGAGCCATGTGGCTTACATCTTGGGCAGTGACCAAAGACAACAGGGATGTGGGTAGTGCTGGCCACAAGATGTCCAAAAGTAATCCCAGAAAATCTGTGGTGGAAAGAGACGAAGCTTCAGGAAGAATTAGTGGGGGCCTCGTCTAGCTCCCAGACTCCTGATCCAAGTGAATAGACTGGAAATGTAATTACTTGGTTCCTAGGCCTGCTACTGCATTCTAGAAACAACCGTCCTTCATAAACTCTCTTAATTGTTGAAGTCCAGTTTGCACATAAGTAAAATAAAGGTAACCATCCCAGAGGGTTGCTGTGGGGATTAAACAAAGCCATGTATGAGACACCTAGCTCACAATTCAACCCATCACCAAGTTTTATCTTAAGCCTGGCACCAGCTACATGCTTCACAAACTGAAGAAAAGCCATTATCATAAGAGGGGAAATAAAATGTGATCTTTCAGCCAAACAAGGAACAAGGGAATCCTTCCCTCCTAGACTGACACACAGGCAGGGCTAAGGGGAAGCCCATGACATCAGACACAGGCCCAGTGTGGCCTGGTGCGGCCTGCCTGGCAGGAGAGCTGCTAGAGCTGTCACTTGGTCTCTGAAGAGTTAAGACAGAGCCAGAGGGCAGAAGCCACCATGAGTGTGAATTCTCAACCTGTTCATCACAAGTACCCAGCACCTGGGCCTCACGGCAGAAAGCTGCTGTGTCTCCCATCTCCCCATCCAAAGTAAATCCTGGCCCAAGTGGCTGCCACGTGGGTGAACCCCAAGTGTCCCACTTAATCAAATAATGGGGTAGCTATATGCCTACATTTACAAAGAAAAACAGTCACAAACTAAAGCCTACTGCAATTTATTCTGCATAGAATTTTATGATTTTTAAAGTTGACATTTTGTAAAGCTACCAAAATTTTTGTAAAAGCAAATTCCCATATGGCATCAATCAACAAAGCTGAAAATGGTCCTGGACCTGACCTAAGGGGTGGGGAGATACTGAACATGGAGAACTTTACTCTCTAGTCCACCCAGACTGTCTCAGACAGAGACATAAATACTAACATTGGTTCAGAACCAATAAAATCATACATAACAATGATATCTGACTGATGTGGGAATCCATGAATTGTGTGTGTGAGGGGAAGATAAATTATATGTTTATTTCAGTGTATAGCATGTACACACATAAAATTCCTATGGATTAAAAATAAAAACTGAAAACATATAAAGAAGTAAAATTAAGAGTGATTTGTATTCCATTCTTGTATTTTACCCAGTATCTTATAACAAAACATAGTATTCATTATTGTAAAACAAACAAACAAACAAACAAACTTGTAATTTACTTAAAATATTTAAAAAGGACTGAGTAAAATAAAATGCAATGTTCTGCAGTAGCAATATTTCCTCACAGACCTTCAAAAATGACTATAAATATGCCTGTTGGGGCTATTCAAGGGTTAACTGGTCCATAAATTTAAAATTGCCTAAATTTTTAATATATTTACTATACATACATTCTAGAAGATTCAAAGGCATTATATCACCTTAGAATACTGAAGAGAGTGCTTCCCAATTCTTGAAATGTCTAGATACACCAATAGCATCCCTGTATAAGGGACTTGAGTGATGGGTAAGAAACAGGAATGTTTCACAGTATGATCCTAGCAGTTACAGCAAGTGCTGGCCTAACTGAACAGGAAAGGCTGCAGGGTCCACAGAAGAAATGGGCCTCTGGAAGACGCAACACGAGATCTCTCTCATGCTTTTCAATCCCTTCTAGTTTGTTCCAAGATTACTATGTTATCCTTTTATACTAGAATAAGGCCTTCTACTTCAAGCCAAGGAAAGAATATAAAATATAAAAAAACAAACCAAAACTCCACTTCATTAAGCATCAGACTAAGAAGGCAATCAATGGGACGGACGGTAAGGGGTGACAGAAGCAAGCTGTGGCCATCAGCGCCCCTCCTCTCCTCCTTCCACCTAGGTTCTCCTCCAGGCTGTCCCTCCACAGCACAGAACACCATGCTGGGAAGTCAGTGCTCAGCCACAGAGAGAGAATGTACTCAGTTCTGAGAGAACATTCAGTGTTCCTAACTCCCATCCTTCTGTGGTAGATCAGGAACACTAAGTATGGTGAGCTCTGGCTTAAAGACCCTTCTGGCTATCAGTCAATGTCCAAAGAGAAACAGACTTGATATTTATTGACTCCAATTCTTACTGATATGACTAAGATGATCAGCCATTACCAGACATTTGAAGAAAAGTCAAACCTAAGGACAACCTCTATAACAGACTTACATAAAAAGAAAAGCCAAGGCACAGCTAAGTCTATGTGTCCAGAAACATAAGAAAAGGAAGCAGTGAGCATCAGAAATGACGTAAAGGAACAGAGAAAAGGAGGGATAAGGAGGCAGAGATGGTCAGCAGAAGGAGACTAGAAAGCAGGGCGAACCTATACAAATAGAGAGAAAACAGACCATCAAATGTGAATAGAAGAGCGGAGTTCCAAAAGGAACATAAACCTGACCTTGTGTGGTCGGTCTGTCTGACATATACACAGGAAAAGACAGAGGACAAGGTGTTCAAGGACAGCCTCCACTACACACTGAGCGTCTGACCCGCGTGGGTTAAGAGACCCTGTAACTAACAGCATTTCACTCCACTAAAATTCCCATTTTTAAAAAATTTTCATGAAAATTATCTCTGGTTATTTTTAACATACATTCAGTTAAGACATTCCACCCCAACTTAAGGCAGCTTGCATCTCTGTTTCTGTGCAACCAAGAGAGAAGCATGTATCTAGAACATTCTAAGATCAAGCTTCCAAAAGCCAGAGTTTAACAAAACATGCTAGGTTATTCAACTCCCAAGTTCTATAAGCCATTTTCCCACAGTCTCTATCAGAGAGACAGTGAGGATGTGGAACAGCTGGATTTCATGACAAACAAGTAAAACCTGAATAAAGTAGCTAAGGGCAGTGAGGGGAGCTGAGACAAAATTAACATAATAACTAAAGCCGACACTAGAGCAATCTTGAAGTTAAATGAAAGGTTACATGAAAGAGTATGGTTAAGATCATCTGTGACCCCATTTTCTAGGTCACAGAATGGAAACAGATCCCTTAAAATACAAAAGGGAGGGAGGAAGGGAAGGAGGAAGAAAACAAAGAAAAGAAACACAGAAAGAAAGAAGCATTACTTGAAATATTAAACACAGGGGATTGGTGAGCTCCAAAGTCCCAAAGCTTGTTTAATATAAAAATGGTTGAAAGACTAATGTCAATGAAAATAGCCACACTCTACACAGTGCCTCCCTTGGTGTCAGAGATACCACACTGTGAAGGATGAACCACAGGTCACTCCATTAGGGAAATAAATCTTTATTATTTTCTTTAAAATATCAAAATATACAAATTGTATAAAGTTTTCTAACAGCACAAAAATACGTATTTTGAAAATCAGAAATTTTATCATAATCCATTTTCTGGAAATATCTACTGTGGTGGTGTAAAATATATCCTTCCAGAAGCATGTATACATGCACATTCATATTTCACAGAAATACTCTGCAATTGGCTTTCCTGCCTCTTAATACACCATCTTCATGTAATTAAGAATATATAATCTATATAATTATAGTTCTGCATAATTAGGCATTCAAGGCTATATAATACCCCACAACATGGATGTAACAATTCACTTAACCACTCTCTTCTTACCAGTTAAGTTCTGGCAGGTTTTCACCAATATAAATCTTTTATGAACATACAGCCCAAGGCATGCTTGACATTTCTGTCGGCAAATTCTTGTGTTACTATCAGAATGGCATCCTTAGTTGAGGGTAGCAAGACAGTACTGATCAGAGGGACAGGGAGCAGTGGTCAGAGCAGCCCACCGTTACATAACTAAGTCTCCAGGTCTCATACGGCTGCCATAGATCACAAGAGGGATCCAGCCAAGAAATGGAAGGCTAAGGATGAGCCAGCCAAGTCCTAGCTCCTGACTTTCCTTGTGAAGAAATCCACAGTCACCTGGTAGAGGGAGGCAGCTGTGAACTGCCAAGTTCTTCTGCCCTCAAGCCAGTCAGAGGTCCCCATCTGCATCCAAGCCTGGACAGCCTGACTCTGACAACAGATCATTTGGAGAGGCCAGAATGAAATGCTTGGGAACACAAAGCAAAGAAACCGAGGCGTTTGATTAATTCAGAAAGAGAAGGGGCAGAGCATGAAAGATAAAATCGAATTCTTTAAAACACACATGGGTTTACCTTCTGCATAATGTAGTGAAATGGCGCTGGATTTCATGGTGATCCCTCTGACCTGTTCATCTTCTCGGCTGTCCATGTACCTTAACTAGAAAAGCACAACATATGTATCTTCACTTTCCAGTGTTTTGGAGAAGTGAACTTAGTCAAGAGAATGAAGGGACAAAGTGAAAGGCATTGCTACAAATGCATTCACACACTGCTTCCCCAGAGTGTTAACTCATCTATATCTTGGCTAGGAAGAATTAAATAGTTCCAAAAAGTCCACAAAGGGATCTGGACTTCTTTCTGTTCATCATAATGCAGCTTCCCCCCCCCTACCCCCCATCCAGAGGTACTTGAGGAGGTTCAAGGAAACAGAAAGTCTTTAGAGGAATAAGGAGACTTAGCTCTTTTTCAAAGTAACAGATTTACAATATGTGTGGGTTTTCTTCTTTTTAAAAGAATAACATAGTAGAAAATATTTACAATATCAAAACTTAGCCAATGGCTTTCCCAAGCTTTACTGCTTACATATAAAGTCCTACTTGTCCATATATCAATATTTCTCTCCATTATAAATTCTTAACTTTATATAGATTCATCTCTTTCAAACAAAATCCTTGAGAATAATGTGCTAATATAAATTGCCAGATTTTCTCATCCTACATTAATTCCTTAGTGTTCCATCACCACAGCTCTGACAAAATACCATTTTAATTTGCAGGCTTTAAGTCTTATATAAATAGAATTATATTTATTATTATATTCAGTATTAATATTCAATATTATTCTCATGTTCAATTTTGTCCAAGTCAATCATTTGATGGATGTAGCTATGGGTCACTCATTATTATAAGAGTCTCCTTCACAAACCAACCACATTTACTCATCCAGTATACCAGTGATGGACATATGTAAATTCACTGCTTTTTAATAATGTAACTGAACTGAGGAAGCTTGTACTGGGATTAGAGAGATGGCTTAGTGGTTAAAAACACTGACTGGCTCTTCCAAAGCACCCTCGTTTAATTCCCAGCACCCACATGGTAGCTCCAGTTTCAGGAAATGCTGTGTCTTCTGTCCCCACCACACTGCATATACATAGTACAAAGACATGCATGCAGACAGAACATCCAAAGTTAAAACAAATAAATATTTTAAAAAGGAATTTGGGATCATGTCTATTATACACAACCTAGAAGTGAGATGTCTGAATCATTAAATTTATACATCTTTAGTGCTACCAGATATTTCTACATTGTTTTTCCAAAGTAGCTGGACCAATCCATACTCAACAGTGGAATATTGTTTTGGTTTCTTCATGATCTCAACAATTTCTAAATCAGATGAGTAATAAGCAGTATTTCATATTTTCAATTCATGCTTTCACACCTTCTGATGTGACTGAGCATCTTTCCAGTCTACTATACTGGCTCACTATTTGGCACTTCTGTTTTTTAAGCATCCCATGTACAGTCCACCTCCCTACTGGTTACAAGTTTGTATTCAACAAGTGTTATAAATAGTCTCTAATCACTGGTTCTTTGTCAGTTAAATATTTATTATATTTTTCTCAATTCCAAAGGTCTTTTGTTATTTTTTTTTATTTTTTAGCATACCTGATAAAAATTGTATTTTAATGTATCTGAATTAATCAACCTTTATACAGTAGTTTTTAACCTTCCCAATCTATCTTTCCTTATGGTCACAGAAGTAACAACTATTACTATTTTCTAAAAGCTTTAGCTGGGCCTTTCGTGCATTTTAACTACAAGCAGGTGTTTTTTGTTTGATATTAAGTACAAATTGGTCCAATACTATTTCCAACGGCTAAATAATTTCCCAAAGATCCTAGATTTGTGTTATCTTCTCTCCACAAATCTGAAATGTCTGATCTATAGTAAGTCAAGCTCTCACATATGAATCTGTTTCTAGGTACCAAATCACCAAATTACAGGCATTCACAAACCTTACCATCTTATAAAACTGCAAGTACCATACTCTTCTCTTCTGGAATTTTAAAAAGGTATATCCAGTTTAAAAAAAAAAAAAACTGTTGGAATTTTTTCCAACTGCTAAGTATATAAATGATCATGAAACAACCATCAGGTTTTAAATAATGAGTCTGACAAAATATGAACATGGTATACCTTTAAGTTTTCTCTAATATAATTTTACCCTAGTTATATGGCAGATTTTAAAATCTTTTATTAACTACTTATTGCTGATGTGTATTTCTTTTCAATGACTTATATATTCTAAAATATTCTTTACTTACAATCTAGCAATTTATTTATATTTTTTACGTTCTGATCCTCTGGAACTGGAGTTACAGATGTTTATGAACCACAATGTGGGTACTGGAATTTGAACCCAGGCCCTTTGCAAGAGCAACAAGCACTCTCAACCACAAAGCCATCTCACTAGACCCTTATTTTTTACTTTTCTATAAAGTCGTAGCATTTATTAGTCAACAGTTATTTTCTTTCCAAAATTCATTATTTTTTGCCTTGTTGCAGCTATAATCTCCATAACAATGAAGACCAGAAGTTGGAGTGCAAACAGCAGGATACAATAACCAATCTTACTTATTCATGAATAGAAAAGCTTTAATATTTCATAATTAAATTCAATCTTTAGTGTAGTTTTGTAAAAAAACAAAAAAAAAACAAAAAAAAAATTAGGTTATCTTCTAAACCTACTATGTAAGAGGAATTTATCACAATAGATGTTAAATTTATTGAATATCTTGTATATCTATTAAAATTTTTTATTTAATCCATTAATATAGTCACGTTAAAATCATTTAAATTCCTTGAAATATTTCATTCATTACAAAGAACTATCATTTTAAATTATAATAGATTCAGGTTGCTAGTAATGATAATTTTAAAGAGTCTTATTTATATAACATAAAGCAATGTAGAAGTGAACTTTTCTCAATACCTATTTTATCTTAATGGGTTGTCAGTTCATTCATGTTTAGATCACTAGAGAACAATGCAAGTGGATCATGACAGCATAGGTAGCTAATACTTGATAAAATGCAACAAGTATTTACCAAATCTTACCTTGCCTGCCAAGCGGCTGGAGATGATTCCATTACTAGATATAAGACAATCAGCAAGGGTAGTTTTTCCTGTTAAAATGACATTAATTACAAAACATTTATTTAAAGGGGCTAGCATTCTATAGTGCTATATTTTCTACCCGTGGACCTCACCAATTTCACTTGAAAAATGGTCAGATTAATTTTTTTTTTTTTAAAAACTTTATTTATTTGCCTTGGTGTTTGCCTGGAACTGGAACTATAGACAGTTGTTAGCTGCCATGTGGGTGCAGGGAATCGAACCCGGGTCCTCTGGAAGAGCAGACGGTGCTCTTAACCGCTGAGCCATCTCTCCAGCCCCGGTCAGATTAATTTTAAGCACAGAAATTTTCTTAAATTGAGGCAGATTTTACAGAGTAAAACATGACTTTGATGAGGCTAACCAACAGGAGAATCAAAATATATATCATCTTTCACAATGTTTATATTAGTTACTATAATTTAGTCTTGAAGAAATCAATTAATAATTTACTGACCATCCCGTGCAACTGATCATACTTATAAACTTAGGCTCTAAAGGCTCAGAATGTCCTAAGGACAGCAATAGCATTCACCTCAGACAGGTATGCTGGGTAAATCATCACCAGGAAATGACAGCACAGTCTTCTGTCATAATTACCTATGTGTGACCCTCAACAACATTTGCTAGTTAAACTGTTACACTTACTTCATAAGAAAATTTGTTTTTTTGTTTGCAGTACAGCCTTGGAATGCTACAGTGGAGCAGTCAATGTAACCCAGTTTCAAAACTAAACCTGGAATCTATAATAAAAGAAATTCTTTATATAATTAAATAAACATTTATAGTTACCTTTATCAGACTATTTCCAAAGCTAACAGAATTTCAAGTGGCATAAACAGGTACCTGGGCTTAAAGAATGACATGGGCATACTCAATTTCCACAGACGGGTAGACCTAACAAATGGTTGATTTTTCCTTCAGTCCAGCTTTTTGTAGTCTGTCAATGTATAATCTGTGGGATCTATGCAATAGCATAATCAAGGAACAAATCAACAGGCCCTCTGAAGATCTTAATGTGTTTCAGTATATAACCCTAGAAAATCACTTTCCTGCTATGCAAAAGAGTAGAATTCATTCTAAGAATGGCAAACATGCACTCCTTAGAATATACCACAAAACAGGGGTCTTGGCATTATTAAGGAAGGTTGAATCCCTTGGACAACCATGTTTGTTGCATACATACTAGTGATTCTGCTATTTAGCTCTCAAAGCAAAAACAAAACAAAAAGAAAAGAAAGTAAAACCTTTGGACAGACCTCATATCCTCCAAACATGTGCATATAGTCCTAAAATCCACGGGGCAGGTCAGTCACTGACCTGCACACAAAGCCCCATCTCAGTTCTGGACTACTTACCTTCTCTCCAGAGCTCAAGATAAGGCCAAGAGTCACCAAGCCTCTTCTCTGCCTTTCAGGCCTCCCAAGCACCTTTACCAGTCTAATGGAATCTACAATTTTGAGTACTTTGCCCTAGCTTTTTCCCTAACAGTTACCTGCATGCTAATAAAACATGTTAATGACCATTTGGGGGACTACATATTTCACTGCTAACAAGAGATTCTCATTATCATCCTTTTACATAGGCTGGACCCAGGAGCTCCAATAGGCAAAGTAATGTGAAAAGAGCTCAGAGTTTAGGATATTTAACTGCAGAGCTATGCACTTAAGCTTTCTCTTAGAGCCTTGCAGGCATGACAAGCTCTAGGAGACAAGACCCAACCTGCCTCTTCCCTATCCACTCCCTCAAGTTTAAAATGCTGGGTAGTTTTGACTTCACACAATTCTTAACTGAGTTGAAGCTGTTAGTAGAAGAGTTTCAACTGGCAAGCAGACCCAGAATGAAGCAATCTGATAGTGTCAAGGAAATGTCTATCCAAATCCCACAAACAAGTGCTAGCAGCTAATCGGGTCTTTACTGTACCTGTTCTTTAGTCACCGAGTTTCCTTGTACCCCTGCACACATTGCCACTTGTCCCCTCCTATCAGCTACAGTCCTTTCCTCAAAGGGCATTGTGACAACTTTTCTTAATTCAATCTGGCTACCTAATCCTCCAGTTCTCAAAACTCTTATATATCCCATACCCTTGCCCCCCATTTTGCCCTGATTCATTTCTAAAACCTCTACAGCTGGGCAGGTGGCCTCCTTCAGAGATGTCTAGTTCCTGATAAATCTAACAAAACACTGCAAATTTATCAGATGCTCACTCAGTATGTGATGGATTAAATAAGATCCCAAGGAGATACCATTTACCAAGACCATAGATATTTCAATATTTCAAAAGCTTTCCCACATTTTAACAAAAATTCCAAGTTCAAACTTAAAAGTATTATGTGAAATTCTACACAGAAGAATGCTAACTACAAGTTAACCCATTTACAACAACCATTTTACAGCATGCTTCGCTGCTTTAGCACACACAACTTCTTAGCAAGCATGACTTTCATCATTCCAATGGAACATATAGACATGTCTCCTTTGTTAATAAAAAGTCATTTTAAAAGGGTCTCACCATGGTCAACGTGAGCCAAAACACAGATATTCCTGATGTTGGCAGTGTTTTTCTGAAGTTGAATCATCTTGTCAACGCCACTGAGCACCATGGTTACTTATTTCCTGTGACTAAAGATTAAATGCAAATTACAAGTGGTACAAAATTTAAAGATCAGAGGAAACAATAATAACAACAAAAATGGACATACTGAGAAACACATGCTGGTGTTTACAAGCCGCCTCAGATTTCTCAACTGAAAACTCAAGGAATTTTTAGCCACATCTAATTCCTTCTGACTCTGACCGGATATGGCAATACAGGTCCAAGTTCAACAGTGAAAAGTCACACACCCTTAAGGTACTTTTGAGTTGAGCTGGGTGTTTCCGGATCTGTGGCGGCGCGATGAATCACGCACTGGGAGCCGGGTGCGGAGAAGCCCAGCTAAGTGACACCACGTACTCAGGTAGTTTGGCCCAAGATGACCACAGGAGAAGTGGCTATCTCCCCTTCCCACTTTAGCCCCTCCGAAAGTCTGTTGCTCTTGTCAAGCTTGCTGGCTTTCAGCAGACGTAAGGAGCTCAGTCCTGTGACTCTAACGAGTATCCTAAAAAAGTTTTGGATCGCGTGCTTAGGAACACAACAGGTGCATGACACATCTCCCATCCCTCTCCACTTAAAAAAAGTCAAGCCAAGGTCTGCAAGCCCTTCCTCGGTTCCGGCTTCAGGAGTCGTAGCCATCGGGCTCCCAGGTTCCTACGAGGCGTAGCTAGCTGCTCCGTGTCGTTCTAGCCTAGTCCTACCGACACGACTGCCCGGATCCCCACTACTGTCCTGTTACCGGCGTCCCTTGCAGGGCCCCACTCACCGGCTCCCCGGCGCACTTCACTCACGCTTCCAGGGCTCCAAGAGTAACTCAAGCCGGAAGTCACAGGCGCCAGGGGGCGGGGCGTGCAAGCCTGCGACCTCTGAACTGCGCGCGCGTCTTGAACGCCACCGGAAGTTGCGTCATTCCCTTCACCGTGGAAACCCCGCGGTCGCCTTGACGACCACAGACGCTGTGGGTGTTCTGAGTTGCCAGCGGAAGCCCAGTGGAGGAGTCTAGAGCATGAGAAACTTGTGTCTGTGTCAGATTTGCACCTGCGGGTAAGAAACGGCTGGCCATAAGCACTGCTAACACCTCGCTGCACCCCCCCATTACTCCCTTGCCTGAGGGCGAATGCCGGGCGATGCACCCCACTTACCCTCTGCGAATAGCGTCTTTTCTCTACTTGGCTGGCCTTGGGGGTAAAATTTTCTTTTTTGCAATCCCCGAGGCTTCCTATCCAGAGATTTAAACTGAACTACAGTCCAGGTAAGTAGTATGAGCTGGTAAGTCATGGAATCTGATCCAGGGAGAGTTCGTACCCCACCCACCACTTCTTTTGGTTAATTTAAAAGAACGGTATCCAAGGTCTTTGGTTTGCAACCCAGGGCTTTCCATCCTCTGAACCTTATTTTTATTTCTGTCCAGGCAGCGTTCTGTTGGGGTCTGTCTGACAATTAAAAATGGCAGTGGTCCTCATTTTAAACTTCAGATTTGGTCTGTAAGTCCTGCCTAACAACCTTCCATCACCAGTAAATAGTCTTCTCTTTCCTCAGCCTTACTGTTGACCTAGGGATTAGATTACTTTTACTGAGTAAATATGAATAATGCCAAGCCCTTTGTATTTTGAATCCCTTTCTAAGGGCAACCACCTATAATTCATGTTGATTGAAAGCAGTTTTTCTGCCTCTTTCATAGTAAACATTGTATGTAAGTATGGATGGAAACATAACTTTTAAGGTGTGAGTCTGCGAAAACTGATGTGTAAGAAGAAATATATTTTAATTGGAATTTATTTACAACATAAGTTATTTTACCATCCAGCCATTAAGAAATTCATTATATTGGGAACTCCTCATTCCTCAAATAATATCACAATCCAAATAGGTAAGGCACTGCCAATGTAAGAGCCCCTTTAAAACATTTAAGCATGACTAGTAACTTCTAGTGAAATGTCCCTTGAAGTAGCTTAGTTGCTTTGAGAGCAGTGCCTCTGTTTCTATCATTTTTTACAAACGAGGCACAGGAATCTTTAGACAAAATGAAGAATTACATGACATGCGTAGTTGACTCAACCAATGCTTTTAAAACATGGCTACCTCCATGGGACACTGTCTTAGAATGTGGCAAAGATTCTTCACCATCATCCCTCCCCACCCCATCTTTTGCCTCCTGTCCTGTTGGAAGGAAAGAAGGAAAATCTTTTTTTATTCTTTTTGTTGTTGAAAACCATCTGTTACATTTGCATCACTGTGGTAGCAATAAGAGACAGGAAGGAAGAGGAAAGGCTTATTTGGGCATGCAGTTCCAGAGGGTGCGGTCCATGCAATCAGGCATCCTGGAGTTCTTGTTCCTGGAACTTGACACAAGGCTTCTTACATGCAGGCAGACCAGGAAGTAGAAAGCCTTTTTAGTCAGGGGCCAGGCTGTCATCTTTCAAGGACTGCCATTAGCCACCTACTTCTACCAGGTAGATGCCAGCTTCCAAAATCCTTCCAGAATAGTCCATCAACTATTATCCTAAAAGCAAGGATTCAAAACATATGACCATTTTAGATTCAAACCGTAATCTTTTCTCTCGTATGAACCCCAAATTCAAATCCTTTGATCTCCCATTAGGGACATCTGATTTCACTTTTTGGTTTTGTTTTGTTTTGTTTTGTATTGTTTTGTTTTAAGGCAGAGTTTCTCTGTATAACAGCTTTATATGGGCTGGATCTCACAGACCCACCTGCCTCTGCCTCCTGAGCGCTGGGATCACAGGTGTGCGCCACCAGGTCTGTATTGTGTGAGCTGTTTCTTCAAAAAGACAGAAAGATTTTACAAGTGTACACAGCTGTAAGCACCAGCAAAACTATAAAGCAGAAGGGAGAGAATTTTTTTAAAGAATTGCAAATGTTAGGATAGGAAGCTTCTGCTTTCTTTTATAATTTGTCTGCAGTTTTTTATGTCTTACATTTTTCCACAGTCCATGCATGGTATGTTACAGTGTGAATTCAGTGTTCTTGTGGACTACATTGTTAAAAACAATAACAAATTTTAAAACTTTTGTGTTTTGCTAATCAGGGCAGCTCTATCTGAACTTTTATGTAGACATGACTGTGTGCTCTGCTCCTGGATTTTCCAAATGTCTTGGACCCTGAATGGGATAAAATCACTTTGGCAGTTTACTTCTCTGTATTGTTCCAATTTTAGTATATGTGCTGCCAAAGTGAGCACCACTTCAGCACTTTACAACAGCCTCACTTTCAGTGGATATTGCTGAGTCTTGTGACTCTTGACACGTGGAAGAAGAAAAGAGATGTGGAATCAGGATGCTGCCTGACATCTCCCAGCTCACTGTCTCTTGGCCTCTACTATACTCCATACCCCACCACCACTACCAAAAATGGATGTTATGCTCTCCTGCCTTTCTTTTGTAGCTATGTTATGAATCAAAGTCACCTGTAACTATCAGTTGTAGGTGAAACCTAAATGGAAAACTTGTCTGCCAGACATCTAGGAAATTCACATGTTAGCTTTTCTACTTCAGTAGCCTAAGAAGTCACTAATCTGTTACAAGCAAAACCAGTTTCAGCTACATAAGACTACACTGTAATTTACTATATTTATAAGCTTCAATACAGAGGGGAAGCTGTGCTAAAGTTCAAAGTGGTGAGTTCACTGGGGATCCCTGTGACCATGCAATAACCACACAAGATGTTTTTAAGGCAAAATAATGTTTTGGTTTATTTGTTCGTACAGACGGCATCGTTGTCCACGTGGAACCACAAGAGTTTATGAACATTCTGGCATATTGTGCCCAACAACAGAGTATTTGGAAAAATATCCAAAATATGGCAATGTTCTTCCGCCTCAGATTCTTAAACCCAAGCAAGAATTTCAAGCATACCGTGGTAAAATGGAAGGAGTAACTACATTTAAGTAAATATTAAGAAACTGTTTCCTTATTTTTTGCTTAACTCTTCTGGCCTTAATAAAGCTTTCTTACTATTTAAATTTAACTAGCTATTTGAATTAAGTTGAATTAATTTGAGAAGCAAAACCTAATTCACAACTTGAGAAAAACAGAAAGACAAAAATTAAGTTACTTTCACAAAGAGAAGAAAAGGAAAAACAAACGGTTTTATTGATTTTTTTAATTAGCTAAAATATCTACTATTTATGTGTTTTTCCCTGTTATGACCATCTAGAGGACTGCCTCTTCTTCCTAATTTGTGTGCCTGTGTGTGTTTGTGTGTGTTTGCACTGGTGCATATATACATGTAAGCATGTGTATGTGTGGGTATGTATATGTGTGTGTTCTAGTTTTTGCATCTCTGGTTTCCAGTACATTAGCCTGCCAACGCTATCTTTTAGACATGCAGATTTAATCCTATTATGATGCTACATGAAATACTTTTAAAAGTTTCTGTTGTTTAGCATAGACTCAGTCCCTTCCATAACTACAAGATGGGTTATCAGTCCCTGCTTGCTTCTCTAGTTTATATTCCCTATTTGGAATTCTCCCTCCCTCTTCCCTTAGCTAATTTTTCCAATCTATAAATAGCAACTCAATTTTCCTTTGTAAATGTCATCTTTCCTACCCTTCTTTTTATTTAGCTTTTGGGGTCAAGTAAATATCCTTCTTGTAACTTCTCAGAATGTCTTCCCATTTGTTATTAGATTGATTTCAGTGTTCCACACCAGCAGGATGCACATCTATTGTTTCTCAGCATCTCATCCTCAGGATCCTAGTAAAGTACCCATTACCTAGAGTAGGTACCCAACATTCCTAAAAGTAGGGGCTTAGAACTCTTGTATTATTTCCTCATGTTGATCATATTGACTAGAAAAATGAAGGATGATTTTTCTGTACAAATATAAGTGTCATTCTATACTATGTATTTCTATAATACAGGAAGAGACTTGTGAACTTTTATAAGATCTTGACAGTATAATTGTAGTTCATTTAGGTGACTGTCAGAATTGACTGTGTATCTTTAAAATAACTATGGTGTACACTATAATATTGTCCACTTTATTAAGAAGCTAGGGTATAGACAGGTTAATTAAGTTATCCAAGGTTATGCAGCTGTTGAATGACAGAGCCAGGATTTGGATTCAGGCAGTTTGCTTAGCCTTGAATCTCTGTTTTTTTCCATTCCATTGGACTATTTCAGCCCCTGTAGTACCACCTCTGTGATAATTTGTTATATAACACACAGGATAGTAAGGTATCATTTCATTCCCATCCATCACCAGGGCTTCTGAGAGAACCAGGACCTTATAGTATGAGCCTGAGTTAGTGACCATTTTAACAATGTGCATGAAGATGCTGTCACTTCCATAGGAAGACACTATGCCTCAGACCAGTCTATACAGATGAATGTGGCTTTTGACAAAGTAGATACAGACCTAATCTTGATAAATCCATCAGGTCATCAAAGTTTTCTCTTGAGATTTGTTTTCTATATTAGATTAAAACTCAGTTATTTGAGAATTTTACTCACAAGATAAAATTGCGATGTTTCAATTTTTAGAAACTAGAATTTTTTCATGTCTGTTCTTGTCATTGGGTAGAACCTTATAAAATAATTCAATTGCTTCTTTCAAATAATCAACTATTAACATTTCAATATCTTCTTAGATTGTTCAAGCAAGACAAAATTGATTTCAGTACTGTAATAATAAAAACATAAGAATCAGTGACTGTGTTTCATACACGTGCGCACACACACACATATATATGTATATATTTCAGGTCAGATTATCGTCCTTATGAAGTAGTCAAACAGCCTTGCCACATACCGGAAGAATATAAACCCAAACAGGGGGAAATTGACCTTGGTACTACCTACAAGCGAGACTTTAACCCTTACGGAGTACAGCCTGCGGTAAAAGTCCGGCCTGTGGGAAGAAAAGAAGTGAAAAAGGGGAGGTTGGACACTGTCCCAACTTACAAAGGTAACTGGTCACTGTAAAAGCAAAGGTGCCCCAAACCTAAAAATATCAGCTTTGATCTTTATGGCCAACTCATAATGTTCTTGTTTTATCATACTAAGCCACCAAAATAGTATTGTTGGCAAACCCAGTTACAAACAAACTGCCTCATAGAGAGTTAGGAGTCCTAGAATCTTCTCCAAATTTATCCCCTAAGTTATCTGTATTTCAGAGTGTATTCAAAGCAAAGAATGTCCCTGAACAAGGATATATGCTACACTTGTCACTTTGTCACCTTTAGTTAGTATCGTCTTTCTCACCCTTTCCTATTCTATAATGAGTTCAAACTCAGCAGAGAACGTTAGAGTTGTTGAAAGATAAAATAACAACTGTCCTCTTCTTGGTTCAAATTCCATACAAATTCCATGTAAAACTAACAAGTTAGTGGACCGACAAGGAGACTATGACTTTATACTCCAAAGGCTACATTGGAGGAGTGAGCTTTGACCATGAGCAAATGACTGTTGATACTGGAATAAGGCAAACATCTCTACCCACTGACAGAGCTAGGTGGCTGCAGATGAAACCTAGTCCTGTAGTCTTGCTTACAGCAAGAAAGAAGTGTGAGTATACTTTCCCATTGTTAGCAGTTTACTTACAACAATAAGCGCGGGCAACTTTATGACTCGCCCACCCACATCCCAACAAAAACCTACATGATTTTAAAATATTCTCAGAAGTCTTCATTTAAAAACAGACCATCTTAGTATGGGCTATTCTGTTTTTTTGTTGTTGTTAGTAACACAGTTGCAGTGCAGTCTTATGTACTTTCCATTGATTATGTGAAATAGCTGAATAGGTATGTTCCAATATAAAACCTTTTGCAAGAGTGTTGGCATATATAGTTAATTAGGTAATATCTAAGGAATATTTTAAGAATTCTTAGCATTAAATGGGTAAGTAAACTGCAAGGTATCAATATCCTATGATCTTTTGGAGGAAGTTGAGAATAATGTTTTCTGATTTTGAAAAACTGAGTACATACTCTACTATAGAAGGAACAAATTATGAAGACTATAGATCATGAGTATAATCAAATACAGTACACACAAATTACTAAGAGACTAAAATGCATAAAAGATAATCTTGACATACAAGATAATCAGTGAAAATGACTTTACTTTGGCATTTATGAAACCATAGTAATTTTCTCTGGTGTAATATATATTAAAAACAGTAATATTGATGTCCCTTGATGCTGTGTGCATATATGTAACATACACAGACACATAGTGTTCCAGGTTTTCAGGCATGAAACAATCTCAACTGTACTTAATTTTGTGTGACTAATTATGTGTGTGTAATTCTAAATACCTTGGTAAGATCAGGAATCTATTACAGTCTAAGAGTAGAGGACAGAGGAATATTGTAGAGATGAAACTACCCAGCACCTATTTCTGAACACAATGTTTCCTGAGTCAGAAACTTTCCTCAGCTTAGAAATTCATATTAAAATGTAGATGCTAAAAGTAGATTGCTGTGGTTTGATAAAGGTCTTAGGGCTACTCTGGTCTGTGCTTGCTGCTATAGAAAATATGGAAATCTAGATTGCAGTAAGGAGTAAAAAAAAATCTGTACAATGAAAACTATAAAACACTGTCAAAGAATTGGAAAACTATCCTATATCCATGATTAGGATAAATAGCATTAAAATTTCTGTTAAACATTTTACAGATGTTTACAGTTTACAGATTGAATACAATTCCTATCAAAATTCCAGTGACATTTTCTCAGAAATAGCAAAAAAACAATTCTAAAATTCATATGACACCAAATAATTTGGAAAGCAGATTGGAGAGGGAACAAAATATAAGGTCTGTCTTCTGATTTTATTGAATCACACAGCTTCCTTAACTAGCATGTTCATAACAAGAGAATGGACACACAGACCTGGAAAACAATCATGTATATATTGCTTACACAGCCAACTAAATTTCAACAGAGGAGCTACAGAAACACAATGTAGAAAAATATCATTTCCTCAATAATTTGTATCGGGAAAACTATAACCCCCATATGAAAATAATAAAAGTAGATCTTTATACCACACAAAAGTTAAAGACTCAAATATAAGACATGAAATTATAAAATTAGAAGAAGAAATAATGACTTGGAGTTTTTTTTTTTTTTTTTTTTAAGATAGGGTTCCAAAAGCACAGGTAACAAAAGCAAAACACATCACTGTGATAACATAAAACTAAAATGCTATACAGCAAGAAGTGAAATGGCAACCTATATATTTGGGAAATATTTGCAAATGTGTTAATATTTAAAATGTGTTAGTATCCAAAGTATATAACAAAATCAAATAATTTAGAATAACCTTATTTAAAAATAGCCCATGAATCTGAATAAACTTTCTTCCAAAGAAGACACAAATGACCAAGGAGTACATGAAAAGATCCTCAGAATCACTAAGAAAGAAAAATGCAAATGAGAAACAAAGTAAGATACACTTCACATCTATTCCATTGGATATTATCGAAAGATAGAGAACCCTTGGAGCTGGAGAGGTGGCTCAGAGGTTAAGAGCAGTGGCTACTCTTCCGGAGTTCAATTCCCAGCAACCATATGGTGCCTCTCAACCATTTGTAATAAGATCTGGTGCCCTCTTCTGGCATGCAGGCATACATTCAGGCAGAACACTGTATAAATCTTTTTAAAAAAGGAATAATAAAAAAAGAGGACCCTTGTTGGTAAGAAAGAATTTTGTATTTCTCTGCATGGGAATATAAATTGGTACAGCTATTATCGGGTCTAGAAATTCCTCAAAAAGTTGAAAATGGAATTTCTGTAATATGAAGTTTCAGGCCCAGCCTAGCCCTGCATTCTGGACCCACCTGCAGCTGCTTTCCCCAAAAAATGACTCAGACGCTTAATTACATTCTGCTTGACCTAAGGCTCAGGCATATTGTTAGCTAGCTCCTGCATCTTAATTCAACCCAGTTCCATTCATCTGTCTTGCCATGTGGCCTGTGGCTCACCTGTGTTACTTTTACATGTTGATTCTTGGGCAGCTAGATGATGTCTCTTTTTGACTCCACCCTCCTTCCCCTATCTATGCTCTGATTTCCCCATCTACTTCTAAGATGCCTACCATAGGCCAAAAAGACTTCCCACACCAAACTTCCATATGACCCAGCAATATCTCACCAGGATTTATAACATTTATAAGGAAATGAAATCATCACCCTAAGATTATAATGCATTCTTAGATCCATTCTAGCATTATTTTTAATTATGACATCTTATTAATGAATGAGTAGTTAAAAAGTAAGTGGAACAATTTAAACATTTGCACTTAGTAGTTGTTTGTTGTGGCATATGTCTGTAATCCCAGTACTTAGAAGGCTGATAGAGGATCCCAAGTTCAAAGCCAGACTGTCCTGTATAGCTCCAGACTAGCCTAGGTTAATACAGGTATAACTTGTATCAAAAACAGTATATTTGGCAATATATTACTTCAGGCTGTCCTGGAACGTGCTCTGTAGACCATGCTGCCCTTGAACTCAGAGATATGCCTGCCTTTGCCTCCTAATTGCTGGGACTAAAATTGTGCATCACTACTGTCTGATAAATCATTATATTTTAATTTTTTTTTAAAAAAAAAACAATGTTAAATGTAGCCCAAGCTGGAGTTGAACTTGTGTATACAGGGTGTCCTTGAGCTCCTGATCTACCTATCTTCATCTCCCAAGTACTGACATTACAGGTATGTGTCACCATATTTGACTGCATTACATATTTTTTACAGGTTCTGAAGGTGAAAAGCATGCCATAAATAGTATAAAATCATTGTTTTTATTATAACAACTAACAAAATAATATAAAAAATTTAAGTCCTTTTAATAGCAGACAGCTTTTGCAGGAAAAAACTAAAATTCCATAGAGTGCTGATCACCTTATAGATTACTAATTTTGTGAAAATATTTGCCAAGCCGAGGCTGAGAATTATACTTGGCATAGACAAAGTCAGTTTACTATGGGAAAAAATAAAACAATGGGCCACTTGATATATAAGTTGATCCAGGTTACTATCTACAAAAATCCCATGTGCATGGCTTATTTTCTTATGAAACTTGCACTGTTTGATGGACATGATGAGCTGAGAGACTGAGCCATAAATTCCAAGAAACTCCCAAGAACTTTATTTGGGAGTAGATGCTTAGTAGATAAAGCCCCATTAGAATGAAGAAGTTACCACAAAGACACCCAAATCATCTTCTAGAGACATTTAAACATAGAGCATGATTATGTTATACCTAGCTCAACCCCTAATTGGATTGAGGGAATATACCTATACCCTATATGCCAAATACCTGAAAGAACAAAATTTCTCCTACTAAAAAGAATTTAGTTTCCATGATTCCTTTATACACAATATCTAGTGACATTATGAGCGCTATAGAAAAATCAGGAGTATCTGAAGATATAAATGGACAAAAAAAAACTACTAAAATTTGTGATAGAATCATCTCATATATTTAAGACTCAATAGATAAACACACCAGAAACTGCTCCTAGGCAAATGTCTGATAATTAAATCAGACTATGTTGGAACCCAATGGAAAAGAAAGAAATCTTGGAGCATGCAGCCCTAAATAGGATGTCTGTGCAAACCCCTCAGGTTTTAGATATTTATGCAAAAGGGGAGGTAGAAAAAAATTTTAAGAGCTAGAAGAAGTGGATGTCTCCAAGGAAACACGTCTTCTAGACACAACAGGGCTGGTGCACATATGAACTCACACTCTGATAGTATGCACAAGACCTACACAAATTCAAGCCCAACAAAATCCCAATATGGAAAAGGGGAAGTGGGCAAAAAGCTCCACCCCTAACTATATTGTTGATTATTTTTGCTCTTTGGGGGACTTGCTACCCAGCTCCCAAATAAATTATACACAGAGGCTTATTCTTAATTATAAATGCTGGCCTTAGCTTGGCTTGTTTCTTGCCAGCTTTTTTTTTTAACTTTAAATGAGCCCATGGACCTTTTACCTCTGGGCTTTTACATTTTCTGTTTCTGTATATCTTTCTTTCTCACTCTGTTGCTGGTTGTGTAGCTTGGTGGCTAGCCCCTTGCATTGTTGTTCTTCTTCCTTCTGGATTTCTCTTTCTATATATCCTTTCTGCCTACCAGCCCTGCCTATCCTTTCTCCTGCCTTGCTATTGGTGATTCAGTTCTATATTAAACCATCAAGTGGTTAAGACAGGCACAGTAGCACACATTAATGTAGTTAAAAAATACAACATAAACAAAAGTAACACACCTTAAAATAATATTCTACAACATAACCAAAAAGTTATTTGCAACTGATACTTGCTAACAGAGGAAAAATCAGTTTTGTTTAGTTGAGTGAGTGATACAGGATATATCAACCACACTTACAGGCAGGATTCATGTTCCAGGAGTAGTTGATCAATGTTTTATTGAGAGAGAGAGAGAGAGAGAGAGAGAGAGAGAGAGAGAGAGAGAGAGAGAGAGAGAGAGAGAGTTTTATGGTTTGGTAATTTTTGTATTTTGTTTTTGTTATACCATGAAGTTGGGTGAATAAGGAGATGCAGAGGATCTGGGAGGACTTGGTAAACATTAAGTAATATGATCAAATACACTGTATGAAAACTAAACTTTTTGAAATAATTTTAAATGCCACAAGTAAGTATTTAATCTCAGACTTTTATAGTTAATAAAATAGCCTTAAAATATGCCAATGATTCTACTAAACTGAGATTCTACTAGGAGCAGAGCAATACTACAGAATTCTAAGGGAAGGCCTTATAGCTGGGGGAAATGTTTCAGATAGAAGCACGGAATTAGGAACAAATAAAATGCACAAACAGAAAAATGTTGATAAAATTAATATTGATTTCATAGTTATATTGTGTTTTCAAACAAATATGGGATTGAAATATGTCAGAACAGTAGCATTAAAGAAAACTATTATTGAAGTGTTGAAAACAGCAGCATGAGCCAGAATGATACCACAATGAGTGAAATGAAGCATTTTTCTTTAAAAATGCAGAAAGTCTTAGCAGAAGTCTAATAAAGATGGAGTAAAAACCCTGCACTAATTCCGAAGAATGTCCGAAATAAGTTATATCAGATGGGAGCATGTGAGGGATGCAAACTGTGAGGTAGTCAAGCCTAGCTGGACCATCCATGCTATTCTGTGTAACAACTGAGAGTGGTTCTTCATACAAAAGATTTAAAGTTTGATGTCAACAATTTATATTTACATAAGTTGTAAAAATTCTTTGAAAATGATAACTCATCAAATTAACTTAAAAAGATATAGTTAAAATAGATATCTGTTACAGAAACTAAACTGGTATAATTTCAGGTATAATTTTAAATAATAAAGAATGATCTGGGATTTTCAACTTCTGAGTAAGATGCAGAAACCTGAAGAGAATGTTCTCAACCAAACACAGAAAAGTTAGGTAGGTAATGTATAGAATCGGAAGTGTTTAGGAAACCCTTAGGAAGCTGAGATCACTTACAACAGAAGCTGAAGAGGAGATACTGCAAAGTGAATGTTGCAGCTCAGAGACAAGAGAAATGAAACAAAAGGCAAAACAATTAAAAAAAGAGAGTCTTCTCTCATTATAACATCCCAACCACAGTCTTTCCTCTTCCCTCATACTCCCTCCTCTCCCCGACCCCAGATCCACTCCTCCTGTGTTTCCCTTCAGAAAAGGGAAGCCTCTCCCTACCAGGGATATAAACCAAAAGAGAAAAACAAGGAAGGAAGAAAAAGAAAACATAGAAGAAACAAACAACAGACTTCATAACATGAAATGAGGAGCTGTCCCTGAGACTAAGCACCGGAAATTTACTATAAAGGGCCAGGAGCATGGAGAATCTCTGCCTCTGTGATGCAGGGCAGGCCAAGCTGGAGAACAATGGATACCCCTCCATATACACACAGCAGCCAATCTCACTTGGAAAGGAATAATATCCACCCACTGTTAGGAAAGGGTAGGATATGGAGAGAGACACTTCCCGAAGTATAAGAAGCTAAAGATGGAACAGATAAATAAAAAAATTGCCTCGCAAACCAGCCTTCAATCTGAACATAGGGGAAATACCATAATTTGGCTGGTCCACTGAAGGTAAGCATAGCAACAAAGAGACCCAAACTTAATTATGGATTGGACCAAACTGTGCTCAATGAAGCTCTGGAAAATGAACGTGGATTCATTTATCATGTCTGGTTCTCAAATTATAAAAGGGGGGTGGGGAGGAGGGAGAAAAAGGAAGGCATTATCATGAGACCAAAGGAAAAGTCAGTCCAGGAAGGAGCCAGGTGGTGCATCTGCTGGGGAATCAAAAAACTGTGACTGATGATCAGAAACAAGTGGAAGAATTAACGAAGAGATGGAAACTACAAAAGGAGAATGTAATAGCTAAAAAAATTAACAGAGATGACAATGCCTTGCATAGGTGTCTGAGTAGATAAGACTACACAGGGTGCGGGGAGCAGTGGACTTCAGATTAGTCAATACACCAGATGTAAGGAGGGGGAACCACACGAAGTGCCCAAAGCTGTAGAACACTTTGAAATGGATGTACTAGAACACCAGAAGATGGGAAAGAAAATGGGAGAATTATCTGAAGATTTAATAGAAAATATTTTTCCAAAAATAATGAATGACATCAAAATATGGAGTCAGAAAGCTTTAAAACCCCCAAGCAAGTTACATTTATAATTTTAAAAATCATGTAGAAATATACAGACTTGATTATTATGAACAACATTGCAGACATCCGGACATGGTGGCACACACCTGTAATTCTGGTACTTGGCAAATAGAGGCAGAAGGATCAGAAGGCAAAGACATCCTTGTATACACAGGGAGTTGAAGGCCAGTCTGAGTTACATAAAACTTTGTATCAAAACAAAAAGAAGCAAATTAAAAACAGAAGAGTGAAGACTGGGAACGTGGAAACCAGAAGATTAAATAGAGTCACATCTTAAAAATGCTGAAGGCTAGGGCACAGAGGGAGTCCACTAACCATATCAACCCTTAGTGAGAGTATCTCTCCTATTTTTCAGACAGGTAAAAAGAATTATCAGTAAATGTCATATGTCGTTTTAAGAGAAATTATTCTGGTAAATAGAATATGAAGCAACAAAAACTTGATCTTCACAAGGAGAAAAAAGAACCCAGAAATAGATGCAATGACAATAAAATGTTTTTCTGAAGCAAAAATTCTATCAATTTGACTTATTTAAACAAATTATAAAAATACAAAGTAAAAGAGACAAGAATTGGAAATGTGCTGTGCCTGAGTTGTTACTCCTCAGTACATGTGCTGTGCAATGGTTCAGTCAACAGAAGACTGTTTTTACCATAGTCCACACTAAGATGCTGTCATCTAGTGAGGTCATAGACACTATGGAATGCTGATATTCCCACAGCAAAAGAACTGTAGAGATGCATCTCTCAATACGACTCCATTGTTAAGGTGCACAACTACATACGTAAATCAGAACACTGTTACTCAAAAGTGAACTATGATTTGTTAAAAATTTGTATTGTAAATTTTAAAGCAAGGGAAAACAACTGGCCTGTGGGCCAAGTCCAGCCCACCATTTTGTTTGTGTAAATAAAACTCTATTGACACACCCATTCTTTTCCACACTGTCTATTGCAACATTCTTGGTACATTGATAGAAATTTGCATATTTAAGCTTCAAATCTTAAGACATTTTCTATCTATTACAGAAAACCATTTGCCAGCACCTGCTATGTGGTAATACTGTTACTGAGATGGGAAATGTAAAAAGTAGTAGTTTTTGTACTACTACTTCAGACTATCAAGACTTACCTCTCACCCTCTAGATTCCTGTTTCCTTTTTAAAGGCCCACGTTGCTCTGGTATAGAGAATTACTTTCTCCTATTCATCTATATATTCACCTAAAATAAGCATTGTTTTTCTCTTAGTCACTTTGGCAGCAAACTTTCCCAGTATAACTGAAACTATGGATCTTCACTAATAATCCTGATTTCCTTTTATTTACTGCAAATAGTGTTATAATTTTATACTGTAGTTTCCAAAGAACTGAAATCCCTCATGGTAGCTCAAGAAGAAGATTCATGGTAAGGCTTTATGTGAACTGAGGTTAGTGTAGACATGATTTTACTCAGCATCTTTGCTTCATTCATACCTCTTCTCTTGTTGCTACCCTACCGACTGGCCTTCTCCAGTTACTCATTTCTTTGTTTCTATACAAGTCTTTCAGAATATGGCTTCCATCTGCTGCCAATATGCAACACTACCTCATGCCATTCTTTATGTTCGTCCATCTGGTTCTTGATTTTCAACTTTAGAGTCACAATACTGGTCTGGTTCATCTTTTCTTGTCACTTGGCTTCTTAGAATTCTAGTAACTTAAAGGTTGTCTACTCTTTGGTTGAATTTTCACTCTCACTAAACATCAGTAGCCTACTTGTTTAGTTTAAAACTCATCAGGAATATCTATGAAGAATTTTTACTTCATAGTTTATAGCCACACAGTAAGAATTCAAGGCTTAACTATTCCTTAGACTTTGGTTCATATTATCTTACCTTATATATAAAATAAGTGCCTTTTATAAATTAAGTTTTGGTATTTAAAAATATTTTTAGGATGCAGTAATTTTACATTTCTCAGCTTATTATCTTATCTGGCATGTAAAATACTTGTCATTTATAAATCAATTTTTGGTGTTTTAAAATATTTTTGTGAGGTGAAGTAAGTTTGACCATATTGCTCAAATCACTACTTTTCTGTCTAGAAATAGACAATGTGAAGAAGCCTTCACTGAAATATAAACACTTCAATTTTCCATCTGTGGTTTAAGTAAGCTGTAGGTATTGAACTCCTAACTTTCAAATCTTAGTCCTGATGTTTGCATCTAAATTGCACATACAGTTTTGAACACATTCAGTTTGGACTCCTGGTCTCTAGATGATACTGTATCTCTTAGGAATGCCTTAAAGCCCATTAATTCATGCAATCTTATATCTTTGATCAGAATAACATGAAATTTGAAATTTCTCCTCCAAATTGGAACTGGTACTGTAGGATTTTTCATTTTCACTCAGGATCCTGTGAGCTTTAAGTTACTTAAAAAGTTGATAAAGTGACTTGTAAAAGTTTTGGGCCTTGAAAACTTGTCTAGCTCATGAAATACATAATCAAGACATTGACTTCTTCCTCTTGGAGGTTTTTCAAGCTTTCAATTTTATATCTGACTTTAGTATTTTGTGAGTTATAGTGAAAATCCTAGCCAGTACATTTTATACTGTCTTTACCCACAACATAGTCTATTTAGCTTTCTATCCACAGTAAGGCTCATGTGTACCATATGACAAATCTGAAAGAATAAAGTTAACTGTCCTCAAGAGGGAATGCATAGAAAAAGATGAAAAGAAACAAAAAGAACAAACATGAGGAAAACTTCATACCTGAAGCTAGTGTTTGTGTATCTACAAGAAGAGAGGGGTGGTCGGCAGTGAGAGAAAGTAGTCAGGATTCTTTGAAAAAAGGTCTTTTCTTCAGTATTTAAAAATGCATTGTTTGTTCTAATTTTCAAGATGATTATAGATCTTGGGACATTCAGAAATGTGAACTTTGTAAACCAGAGCAAGCTTATCATCCCCCAGATGTGAAATTTGGAAACTCAACTACATTTCAGGATGACTATGTTCCCCGGGAGATAAAGCCTAGGCAAAGCTGTAAGCCGTGCTCTGTGGTCAAGTGTCACACAGGCCCCTTTAATGGTGATACCAGTCATCGTCGAGACTATGTACCTCACCAGCTAGAAGTCAAGTTTGCAAGGCCAAAAGAAGTTTATAAGCCTAACGACCAGCCTTTTGAGGATCTCACCACTCACCGGAATGATTTTCAGGGTTTTACTGGAGAAACTGCAAAAATCTGCAGACCTGCCTACACAAGAATAACTCAAAACACTCAATTTAAAGGAAGCACTGAATTCCGTGACAGTTTCCAACCATGGGAAATTCCACCACCTAAAGTCAAGAAAGTAGCAGAGTATGTGCCCCCTCAAGGAAGCATGCAGTTACACAGTACCAGCCACCTTGACTATGTGCCCTATCAGACCAGCCGTGTGGTTCCTATCAGGCCTGTTTCTCACAGAAGAAAAAGCAATTTTCCTTTCCAAGGCAAAAGTACCATGAAGGAAGATTTTCCAGCGTGGGAAGGTTGTCATCAAGGACTTATTAAGCAGCAGCAACAGATTCCCAACCCATCTGGAAAATTTGATGGTTTGAGCACTTTCAGAGCTCACTTTGTGCCGCATGAATTGGTTCCAGTGGAGAGCTGCAAACCTTTAAATGCTGTTGTTAAGAGTTCGGTTCCACTTGATGATGTTACCATGTATTCTACACAGTACACACCGAAGAAACAGGAAATTTGCCCGGCTAGCTATCCTTCTCCTCCAGGTTATACATTTGAAAATACAAATTCCCAGGGACATAAGTTCTTTCGCAAGGTCATTCCTGCAATGAAGGCCTTTTAGAAATCAAATAATTTTTATAAGAAAGCTAATGAGAGTTCAGTTTTTAAAGAGAAAATTCAAATTTTACAGTAAAAAAATAGGAATTATAACATATCTTTAACATTTTAAACAAGTTTTGACATACAGATCAGAATTCCCAAATCCATTTTGTACTAATTGTTTAACCAAAGACTGCAAAAATGCTCTCTGCTGTTTTTTTTTCTTTTTCTTTTTCTTTTTTTTTTTTTTTTTAACTAGGGCTTCCCTAGTCTCTCCAGACTAGCCAAGGACTTAGTCCACCTGTGTCAGTCTCCTGATCCAAGATTGTTTTTTAATGGACATTTCTGAAGGTTAAATGGTGTGCATGCTTATCTATACATGCTGTTGCATAGCTTGTCTTCAGTCTGGTATCATTTATACTTCTTTTTATAGTTGTACAAGTATACAACTACTCTCATCATCATTTATCAAGTACATTGGGACTATTGAAAACAAAATCGAAGATGAGATATATATTACTCTTCCAAAAAAGTCCAGGATTTACTCATTCATTCATTCATTCTTTAATTGAACATATTTACAGAACTTAGAACAAGACCAGTTTTGTTCGGTGATGTCGGAGACTACTGTTCTGCTCCTTACCCTGTTCAATATAGCAAGAGGCATTGTGATTTGAAGAGGACAGATCCTCTGGGCTGGAACTCAGAGGACCAAAGTTCAAATACTAATATCATCATTTTCTATCTGTGCTCTGTAAGCAAACTGCTCATATACATATCTCTCTTCAATTCATGTATAAAAGGATATTGGTTCTGTCTACCTCACAAAAGTTTGGTGGGAGCATCAAATCATGTAATACATTTGAATGCATAACGTACAAATGTAAGGGGCAATTAACTACCCCTCAGCTACTCTTCTGTACTTTGCCCTTTTCAAATAAGAATAGTTACAGACTTAGTACTCATTACCAGGTCTATAGCACGAATTATAAAATAACCTTTGAGTTTATGAGTAATTTGTGAAAGGCATATTCTCACTATCAAGTCACAAGCTCCCTATAAGTTATGGCAGAGAATAGAGAACTTAGATTAAATACTTCAGTGTGAATGACTGTATTTTCAAATGGAAAAATATTTGTTTCAGCTTTCAGGAGGACTTCAGCTCTGATAACGTCTCCAGAATAAACCTAGGTACCTATGCATTCAGTGGCCACATCCAGAATCACTGTTCACTAGGAAGAGCCATAACTACCTTGTTCACCACCAAAAGGGAAGGAAGAGGAAGAGATGCCAGTAAGGGAAATGCCAGTAAGGAAATAGAAATGCTGCAACTTTGTAGTGGAGTAAGATCAAGTGATTATTTGAATAAATGATCATATATTGGAGAACAAGATTGACTTTAAAAGGAGTCTTAATGTTTTCATAGTTGTTTAAGAATATAAACTGAGGATGAATTACTAGTATTTTATTAAGTATATTTCTAATTAATTGAAGGGAATTCCCATATTTGCATTTATTATGAATATAATGTCTGAAAATTTGTTTTTATGTATAATTAATAAATGGACTGATTTTCATGAAATAATTTCTGTATTATTTTATTTGAGATAGAACTTCCAAATAAATTCCTATCTAGATAAACCTATACACAGGTAGATGCCCACTATTTTAAAATAGAAAATATTATTATAATGAGAATTAAAAATTGGATAATACTACACCATTCTCTTCATCGTAGCCTATGTTCCAATGTTTAATATTCAAATCCCTCTGTAATTTGATAGGGTTGATCATTGGCCAAAAGGGCTCAAGTATCTCAAGCTATTTTCTTATCCACACACTGATTGTAAGGCCTTTATGCTGAAGATAACATATATCTCACTGAACACAGAGAAGTCAAGCTGTTCCCAGCTTTACCCCTACTGCCTAGTATTCATGCTACTGGAAGGTATGCTACATCCTACCAGAGGAAAAAGGTAACGATAAAATCAGCTATAAGTCCTGCAATCTACAGTGGTAACCTGCCTGTGACATATGCTGGTGCAATAGTGGCATAAATTTAGGATTAACCAACCAAGTTCTTATTGGATTTAAGGCCTACTCCACAAGATAAAACCTATGCCTGACCCTGCTTGAGTAGCTAAGAATCTGAGTCTATATAAGTCATGGTCCTAGGGGAAAACCAAATACTATTTTTTCTGCTAAAGGGAATAGCAATAAAATGACTCCTAATTGGACAACATGCACAGAGTGAGAAATTTGGAAACAGTCCTAAATGGGATGTCTTCATCAAAACCTCCCTTCAGGGCTCAGGGAGCTATGCAGAAGAGGAAGAATATAATTAACTGTCCTCAAGAGGGAATGCATAGAAAAAGATGAAAAGAAACAAAAAGAACAAACATGAGGAAAACTTCATACCTGAAGCTAGTGTTTGTGTATCTACAAGAAGAGAGGGGTGGTCGGCAGTGAGAGAAAATAGTCAGGATTCTTTGAAGAAAGGTCTCCTCGGTATTTAAAAATGCTTTGTTTGTTCTAATTTTCAAAATGATTATACGTATTGGGATACACACACACACACATGGAGACAAGAGGAAAATTTTTAGGAGTCAGTGCTTTTCCTTTACTATGGCCTCCAGGGATTGAACTCAGATTGCCAGGCTGGCAGGGCAAGAGCTTTCACCCACTGATGATTCTGGCCAGTCCTGTCTCACTTCTACAGTGTCTCTGTGAATACTGTTGATGAGAGAAATAAGACCACAGAGATCTTACAAAAGAATGACATTTATAGTCTTTGGGAGCTACTTGCTCCTGAGCACGCATGGTTGTTAAACATACACAACCCATAAAAGCTCCTGATGATCAAAGTTAGAAACCTGAGTAACAAAATAATGTGGGAATTTCCTCATGCTTTTTACTGAAGTATAATATTCACAGTGCATACTTTATCTTTATAATTTTAACTGTGCAGTTCAGTGATACTCAGTCTTTTAATGGCATGCAGCACCACTACCATCCTTATCTTCTTTTGGTTTTGGGAGACTTTATGTATTTATTTTTGCCTGAAAGAGTTTTTTATTTTTTACTGAAAAAGTTTTTTCATACAGTATATTCTGATTATGGTTCCCTCTCCCCTCCTCCACCCAGATCCTCCTAACCTACCCCAGATCCACTACTATCTACTTTATAAAATTGAACCTCTATGTTCACTAAATTTGACATGTTCTCCTATCCCAGAGCTACTAGAAATCAACATTTTATTTTCTGCCTGTGTAGATTTGATTAGAATAAATCACAAATACGTAGAATCATTCTTGACTGTTTTTGACAATGTACTTCTGAAGAGTTCTATCCCAGGATTTTGTAGAATGTACCTTAATCTTGGGTGATCTGAGATTCTTTGTGTGACTAAGTTTAAGGGGCTAAATTAAAGGATAGATTTTTAGAGAAAGAAGTTATTCTTCTATATGCTGATAATATTTTTAGCAACAAATATCTTAAACCCTCTCAACATTCCTTGACATGACCCAAAATAAAAGAGAGTTCATGTGGGTTCCAGTTCCACATGTAGCAAACTTGGAAGTCCCTACTCCACCCAAACAAACAAAAAGCTAAACAGTCTGAAAATGGGCAATCATCCTTGGTTCTGGGAGTGAAGATAGGGCCCAGGAAGAGCCCAGATAGCAGAGGCAGATTCCTTCAGCAAGCAGGAAAGACAGAAGAAATGAGTGTCTGGTAGAAAAGCTGAAATGTAATTATCAGATTCTTAGAAGCTCAGTGTGCTGAGGCTTGCAAGTTGGATTCCAGAGGACCCAGTTCTGAGAAGGGACACCTAATTGTTGTGAGACTTGCCTCCAGGAATTCCACATTCTCACAGCAAATATCAGAGACTAATGCTCCCTGCTTCCTGAAAGGCAGAGGAAAAGTCATTCTTGAAATGTATCAGAACTCTCTGTTCTTTGCTTTTCCCCTCAAGAGCAGCTCATTAACCCAGCTTAAATATGGACAGAAGGGCGTGATTGAAAAACGGGAAGAAAGTGAACAACTAACTGACCTTCCTTTTTTTTTCTGATGAAGCAGAAATGTGTCTCTTTCTCTACATGTTCCCAAAAGTGAATCTCTACACACCTCCTACTCCTTCCTGTGTGTCTTCTCTATCCATTTCCCTGGGTCCTCCATATTCTCTATGGCTAACTCTTGTCAACTAGTTGTTGACTCTGCCCACTGATCCAAGGTTAATTTTATGAACATAGTCTCAGAGTTTCCCAATGCAATGAAATCCTACAGTACCAGAGAGTTGCCCCAGCCAGAAATCATGACCTCTAAGGCTCCAGCAGAGTTTCTTGATTGCTGAAAGGGAAGAGAAAAAGTTTACAGAAAATATTGGGCACATCATCTCTCAGACATATGGCAGATGGTGGTGAGCGTGTGTATTATCAGGGAGGCCTTTTGGCCACATAAAGGGTGCTCCTAAAGCCCATACTAGACATGATTTTGAGGGTCCAGAGTCCAGAGACATGGAAGAGTGGTCACAAAATATAAGGAGTTGATGGGTAAAGAATTCACCACCCAGAGAGCAAAAGTTAGCACTGATTAAATACACTGCAAGAGTGCTTACTACAGGAAAGCGCAGTGATAAAACTGCCTGTCTAGGACAACATGTTGAGGTGGCCCACCATATCAGTTTCCAATCATGCAATTTCTACTTTGCAAATAATACCATTTTGCTGTTTGTATAGAGTCTAGGATTAGAGGAGCACTGTGGTGCTGGGCCGTGGTTAATTTTGATTCTATGTGTCATTTAAGCCATTCTGCCACTCATGGCTCAACCATCGTGGAACTGCTATGAGAGTTAGTAGTGACTGACAGAATTGAAGGATCTCTGTGGCATCATCAAAGGGAGGGCTTTGACCTTGGTGATACCAACATCTCTCTAATTGGACTTAAGACCTGCTCAATAAGAGGAAAATCATGCCTGCTGCTGGAAACCTAGCCAATTACCCAGAGCTAATGAAGTCATGGATCTTGGGAAAGAACTCACAACAACCACTTTATTAACCCACCACAATCCCTAACTAAACTCTAAATATCTGTCTTTATACCCACAGATAACTATAGTCCTCCACTCTTATTAGAGAAACTTTCCTGCAATAGACAGAGACCATTACAGAAAATGACAACCAATCAAAATGCAGACTTATGGAGCCCAGTCTCAAGGGCTACATCTATAATACAACTCCCACAGCCAAGGTTCAGGGACCAGTGCAGAAAAGAAGGTGGAAAGACTGCAAGAACCAGAGAAACGAGGGGTTTGCTGTGGGATTATGTTTCCTAGGAATGCCAGAGGCTATACCCATGAAGTCTCACCAACATGGTTGTCTAAACAAGGATAGAAACAGACATACTAAAACAGGCAGGGGAAAGCTCATGAGGTCTTACCCCTGCACAAAGAAATACAGGCAACTAAGGAATGATGAAAGCAGGAGAAATAGTCCTGCCTAAGGAAGAGTACACCAAATCGTTATCCAACATCAAAAGGTCACCCATGTCTGAAAACATTCATCCAATAATATTCAACAGGCGGAGCAGGTTTTATTTATCTATATGGATATATATGTTATACTAATTAATGAAAAATGAGGCCATGAACTTGAAAGAGAGCAAGGAGGGGTATGTTGGATAGTTTAAAGGGAGGAAAGGGAAGAGGGGAATGATGTTATTATTGTAAGGATTCCTGGCATTCCATGTAGCTGAGCCAACTGGCTCAGGTGGGATGCACCTTGTACGGAGGCACGCTCCTGGGCGTGGCTGCGTAAACCCTGCTGCACTGCTTACGGAAGCACCTCCCTGGACCCATGACGCATATCCCTACGTGCCCCTTCCCTTAAAAGAGACTGCTCACACATGCTCCAGTCTCTCTTTCCCGACTTCTGTCCTGCTACTTTGCTTCTGCACCCACCTGGGAATTCTCTCTTAAATAAACTCTCGTGTGTGGCCTTGATAGTGTATATTTGCTTTCACAAGCGAGACTAACAATTATATTATTTCGAACAATGAAATAAGTAATTTAATAAAATAGAGGCTTTGGCCACACTCTGGACAGGGCCTACCAGTTAGACATACTAGCTGGCTTTGCTACATGAGGGGAGCAGTGACAGCCATTTGTGGGAGGAGAGCTGTTGGAAACACAGTTCTAATTTTCAGAACATTTTCATGCCAGACAAATATTGTAAAGTTTCCTGTTAGAAACCTGTCTTAGTTAGGTTTGTATTGCTATGATAAACACCATGACCAAAAGCAACTTGGGGATAAAGGGTTTATTTTACCTTGTAACTCTCAGATCACATTTGATTGCTCTAAGTCATGGAAGGAACTCGCAGCAGGAACCACAGCAGAGGCCATGGAGGAGTGCTGTTTTACTGGCTTGATTCAGTCGGCTTTCTTAAACCATTCAGGTGGCACCATCAATAGTGTCTGGGCCCTCCTTCATCATCATTAAGAAAATGTCCCACAGGTGTGCCTGCAGTTAGCCATCCTGATCTACTCTGAAGAAGGAAACAACAACAGAAGCAAACAAAAAACCCCAAACAACTTCACAAATATATGAAGTACATAGTTGAGCAGCACAAATTCATCACCAGGCTGTTATTACTGAGAGTGGCAGTTCTTTTTATCTGGGATGTCACACTAAGAGATTTTTAAAGCCCACAATTTGAAAAACCAAAGAAAGAATGAGACAGGTAAGCCATGACAGAAATATGAAATTGGGAGATTAAAACATCTATGATTATAACAGTGAGGTCAGCAGTGGATAAGGCAGTAGAAAGAAAGAACAGGCAGAGAAGTAAGCAGAGGGCTTAACATTCTAAGGGAAAGCCACACAGGAACTTTACACAGGGGTGGGGGGCACAGTAAAGGAACCCCTGACAGGATCACACCATTGTACAGTTAGAGGAAAGGCTTTTATTGTAGGCAAAAGAGAAAAATATCCAGAGCAGAGAAGGAAGTAGCCTGAACATGGCCAGCAGGCTGGACAGGGGCAGGGCTATTTGCAAGAGAGGGGGGAATGAAAGGAGAGAAATATGATAGCAAGAGATGAACTGGATGGATGGATAGATGGATGGATGGATGAATTAGATGGATGGATGGATGGATGGAAGGAAGAATGGATGGATGGATGGATGGATGGATGAATTAGATGGATGGATGGATGAAGGATGGATGGATGGATAAATGGATGAATTGGATGGATGGATGGATGAATTAGATGGATGGATGGATGGATTGATGGAGGGATGAATTAGATGGATGGATGGATGGATGGATTGATGGATGGATGAATTAGATGGATGAATTAGATGGATGGACTGGATGGATGGATAGATGGATGGATGAATTAGATGGATGAATTAGATGGATGGATGGATGGATGGAGGGATGGATGATCCAGTGAGAAGGGCAGGAATGGGGGGGGCAGGAGATGCAAAGAAAGCAGCGATCTTAGGTGAGAAGGGCAAGGATGCTGGGGTAAGGGCTTTGAAATGTTTAACAAGTACTTGTGAATAGGAATTGGGGGTGCTTGGAGGCCAGTATGGCTTTTGGTATGAAGTCACAAGTTTATGCCAGTGGTACCTTCTGCCAGATGTAAAGAAAATGACTCATTTTGGCATATGGGAACTAGTTTCACAAGTTCCTGAGAAAGTCTGAACTTTAAGCATCAGAAATCCTCCTATAGTCCAGGTTAAGATAGACCTAGATGTAATTTTGGAACAGGTCAGTGCGCCTGCCCTTTGTGAGGCACAAGGGCAGGGGAAGACGAGGTTTCCTCCGGACCTGACAGAAACACTAGGAGTTAAACAAAACCAACAAAACAAAAATGAGGAAAACCTGTGGTGGGCTCATTAGGAAAGTGGATGAGTGGATTCAATTGAAGAATCTCTCAACTTGACAATATCTCCTCAAAATTATGAAACTGAGAAAAAAGAAAAATACTGTAAAGAAGTGAATTTCCAGAAACAGCGGTATAACTACAAAATATGCACTGTACACATAATGAGCATTCCAATGAAGAGAATGAAATAGACATATTTGAAACAGCAATGGCTGAGAATGTCTCCAAATTAATATGAGATACTGTACCATACCATGGTCTCAAGAGAATCCTCAGACCACACTAAGGTGATACATGCAAAAAACAATAGTTGATTGTGGTAGTGTGCAGGCTGGTTGGATTGGCTGAAAAGCCAGAGGCAGGAATGTCACAGCCAAGACCAGCCTGGTCTACACCTTGGGGCTGAAGAGGTGGCTTGGTGGTTAAGACCACTTCTTTTCTGGCATAAGAATTTGGTTTGGTCCCAGGACCAAGTGCTGTCTATAGAGTCCCAGTGCACTCTGGAGCAGGGGCAGGTAAACTCTGCCCGTCACCACACCCACAGCTCCTGCTGAGGGAATTTGCATGGTTACCCACCACGACCTCGAACTGAGCGAACCAACTACAGGAGTCTCTGAAGGGCAGATTCAGACCCCGCCCAGAGGTGAGAAGGGGTCACCAGGCCTCAGCGCCTATATCCCAGCCTGGGAGGGAGAGTTGAGCTCCCATAGCTTTCAGTTCCACTCCCGGGACCAAGTGCTGTCTGCAGAGTCCCAGCACACTCCGGAGCAGGGGCAGGTAAACTCTGCCTGTCACCACACCCACAGCTCCTGCTGAGGGAATTTGCACAACTACCCACCACGACCTCAAACTGAGCAAACCAACAACTGCAGGGATCTCTGAAGGACAGACTCAGACCCTGACCAGAGAGGTGACAGAAGGCACACAAACCGGAGTGCCACAACTGACCAGGAGCCATCTAATCGTGAACCACTGAAGCCATGGGCAAACGTCAGTGCAAAAAATTACATAATAATACAAAGGACAACATGGTAACTCCAGAAGAGAGTGGCGATCTTACAAATACAAGACCTGAACTGAGCAATGAAGAGGAAACAGAAGGAAGCAACACCAAAAATTCCTTTTTGATGA